>SDEE01000786.1:0-21936 GCA_004126415.1 Candolleomyces aberdarensis
TGCGGTTTTCTACCTCTGCAGATATCCCCCCCTTCAGGGACAAGTGGTCTCGATGTCACCGCGCCTGCAGTACTAGTGGGTCACCACTCGTCTCTAAACAGACCAGCGCCCATTCATCATGGCCGCGTGACCTCATCTGCGATGGATAAAGCCACATTGAGCGCCCGTTGTGCTCTCTCATTCCGACCATCATCTCTGCACAGGAGAATGGAGCCAATCCGCTGGGGCGGCATGGTGTTCTTTAAGGTGGGGGTATTGTGCACGATATCATCGCTGTTCTATCCACAATGCTTACGTGCTATGGGCAGGTCGAGGAGACCATTTTCGAGGTTCCTCGGTATAGGTTCACCGAGATTTCGGAGGTCTTCGAGGCGATGTTTCATTTACCAGTTGGGAACGAGCAAGAGGAGGGGCGGGACGAGGAGCATCCGATCGTGTTAGATGGTTACAAGGCGGTCGACTTCAATGCGCTGATCAAAATTCTGTACCCTGTGTACGCAGAACTAAGCTCCTATTTGATGTCAGTATCGTCCAAGACTGATCATTATCACGATATCTATAGTCATGAAGATGTGATCTCTGGATCATATACTCTCACCAAGGAGGAATGGGTCGGAGTTCTGGGTTTGTCGACGCGGTGGGATATGAAGAAAGTGAGTTTTGGCAGCGGGGCTTAGAAATGCGCAGAACTTGACGTCGTTTAGATAAGGAAGCATGCGATACAAGAGCTCACAAAGCTGTCTTTAAACCCAGTGGAGAAGGTGGCTATCGCGCGAGAGTACAAGGTTGGCCAGTGGTTTCAGGAAGGGCTGAACGAGATTATTACCGAACGCCCCTTCCGTCCACTCGCCGAGCTTAAATCTCAACTGGGAGCCGACACAGTTTGTACCTTGTTGTGGATTCGCAGCGAAACACGAGCGTCGGAAAGTCTGGGGCTCACTCTCGGGTCCCTGAGGTGTGGGAATTGCCGAGTCGCCTTGTTCACGACTAGTCGCACCTGTGGCCACTGCCGTCAGGATATCGAGATCGATAGTTGCAGTGATCTCTACATACGTGACGGAGTTGGCGTTGTGGGGCTGGTTACGACACTCCTTGATGCCCCTAAACCAGCCAAGATGGAGCCACACTCCAATCGCAAAGATTTCAGGTGCAGAAAATGCAACTCTTGTCCCTTTGACGCGGATCTCAGCTGCCCTTTGTGCTCCACCAGTATGGATATCTGGAATATGTTTTGTGGGCCGCAAAACGTGATGAAGGAACAAAAAGCCATGATAAGCCAGGAGTTTCGGGACGAAATTGCCGACTATGAATTACCAGACAATTAGGGTCAGGATTTTCCGGCGTTCTGTCGTTTTCCTCGGGCTTCGAGCGGCCTGAAGTCGTTGTAGAATTTATTTTTAGCTATACTCGATGCGCTTGTGTCCGCTTACTGTGTCCGACATTCGTCTATAAAACACTCGTCCAGCCTCGTGTTAGTGGCGACATCAATCATATCGATGGGAGGATAGGCGCCTAAGTCGTCTTCTTTCGCTCTTACCACCATCATCATGTCTAACACCAACGCATCAGGGAAGAAAGCTACAACGACTATCAGCCGTCCCAAGCCTATTCGATGGGGTGGCACTGTCTTCTTCAAGGTGTGTATCATAAGTATCCAGCGCTTTGGCGCAGCACACACCGATAGTCAACTGAACGGACTCAGGTTGAGGAGATCGTCTTCGAGGCTCCTCGATATAGGTTCACCGAGCATTCTGAGGTCTTTGAGGACATGTTCCACCTTCCTACCGGAAGCAATGGGGACGTCGAGGGGCGAGACGAGGAACATCCAATCATGCTGGATGGTTACAAGGCCAATGATTTCAGTGCCTTGATGAGGGTTCTTTACCCTGAGTAGGTGGAATCACTCGCCACTCCCAGTGGACTGACTACATATTCAACGCGGATACAGGCCTCACATTATGGTCTCAGGCTCGTATGGTCTGTCGAAGGAAGAGTGGGTCGGAGTTCTCGCTCTATCGACTATTTGGCAAATGAAAGCGGTGAGTCACGTCTGGAATCACTTAGGAGCTTGAAGACTGAATGGTGTATGCGTCTCTCTGACGTGCAGATCAGAGAATACGCGATCGGCGAGCTTGGAAAATTGTATTTGGATCCAGTCGACAAAGCCGCGCTAGGCCGGGAGCACAAAGTCGCACAGTGGTTTCGAGAGGGATTGAATGAACTTATCTCCGAGAACCCGATTCGACCTCTGGCCGATATCAAAGCTCGCTTGGGTATAGAGACTGCGTGTACCCTTCTGTGGATCCGGGGCCAGAAACTTCCAGAGCGCAAAGAAGAGGATCACGCCATACCCTTGCGTTCTGTAGGGTGTCCGTCTTGCCTCAAAACAGTATTCCCCGACTCTCTGGACTGCTATTACTGTAGTCGACAGACTGCCATCAACGTTTACAGCGGCTGTTCAGGGTCTTTTACATGCACTCCCCATAGCGTCCAGCTTCACATACACTTGCAAAGTCTGCGTTGCAGCCGATGCAGTAGCTACCCTATCAATCCCAACCTCAGCCACAGGTGTCCATCCTGCAACGTCAGCATAGCCCCTTCGAACTTCAGGCTTATTTTACCCGGTGGTGAAACTCAGAAGATTGTTCCAAAGGTCGACCTGAACGAGTTTTTTCAGGAGGAAATAGCGTCTTACGAGGCTTGGGGCGAGTAGTACCGTTTCGCTACTTCTGTACATGATGCTTCCTGCGTGACTTATATTACGTTTTGTGAGGCCAAACGAGTTGATTGATGAAGAGAGTTATGCCGGGTATCGAATATCCAAAGCTAGCTTACTCATAGATGCTCAGTGCCAGAACAAAGAGCAATCTGACAACGACTCCTGTGTTGACGTCTAATTCCCTCATTATCGATAGATAGATGAACCACTGAGCGGCCTCCTTTCGCCCTCGCTGTCACTATCGCATGGCACCTTTTGAATGTGCTTTCGGGTAGTCCGGGCAAGTAGTGAAATCGAGGACCACCACCGACGATGTATGGAGGCGCAGCTGATACATTCACCGTACATCGCTGGCTAACCAGGTCGAAGAGACCATTTCGAAGGACGTAGGTTTACGTTTAGGTTTACGTTTAGAAATGGGTGTCCTGTGTGCAGGACAGGACTCTTGCTTGTACCTATGCGCCGATTCGTACGATGCGGCCGTTGAAGGTAGTTCCCATCCCACCAGCAATATTTGGATGCCATACGGAGTGACAGTCCTCTGAGCGTGGGCTCGGAAGCTGGCGTCCGCTACATGACCCTGGGATCCGAGTGTAAACGAGAGTTCGCAAACGAGTGATTGATTTGGTTAGCGCCCTCTCAAACGCCCATTGACAGAGCACATGCTAGCCTCGTGATCTTCTCCAGTCACGTTCAAGGTATCGATGGACACACATCAAGATAAGCAGCTGTCTTTGCATCGTCTCCTCCCGTCGCGACTCATACATAACCTCCGTTGCATTGTGCATTAAGCCGGAACCCACGGCCAAGATGACGAGCGAAGAGTCCACAGTTTGGAGTACAGTGTTCTTCAAGGTAAGCATACCAATCGGCGTCTCATCGCTTTGACAGGGGTATCACAACGGAATCTCCAGGTCAAAGGCACTATCTTCCAAGTTCCTCCACATCGGTTCACCGAACACTCCGAAGATTTTGCGAACATGTTTCACATGCCTCGAGCTGGACATGCAGAAAGCGTTGAAGGGAAGGACAAGGAGCATCCGATTGTATTGGATGACTACGAGGCGGCGGATTTCCGCGCTTTGATGAAAGTTCTATACCCTGCGTAAGTTGAATAGCTCAGTTGAAGCTCTTGGTCGTGGTCCTCACACATGGCGTGGATCCAGGCCAAAGGATGTGATATCAGGTGCATACACCTTGACCAAGGAAGAATGGGTGGGCGTTCTTAATCTATCGACGAGATGGCGGATGAGACAAGTGCGTCTTCACCCTCACCCATCAACTCTTTTAGACTGAAAGACATCTTGACGGTTGTCAGATGAGGGAGCACGCGATTGGCAATCTATCAAAGATGTCTCTGACGTCCTTCGAGAAGGTCACCTTCGCTCGAGCTCACAAGGTTGCCAAATGGCTTAAGGAAGGGTTGAACGAAATTGTGACGCAAGAGGAAACCTTCGAGCCTGACGAGCTCAAGTTACACCTGGGACTGGAGACAGCCTTCCGCTTGGTGTGGATCCAGAACCAAGCGCTCAAACGTCCACCAGCTATGTCCCCYTCGTCCAATCCCCAATTTACGCTGGGTTCGTTGAGCTGTTCTAAATGTCACTCAGCAATGTTCAACAGTCCCCAATATTGCCAGCATTGCGGTCGGACGATCTCGGTCAACGCTCCCGAGGATATCTCCCACATCGGTAAGGTGGGTTCGCTCAAGGTGAACTCCCAGAATTTGCGATGCGGGGGCTGCACACGAATCCCACTCCAAATGCAGAGCTATGCTTGTCCTTCGTGCCACTCTTCTACGAGTTACAAGAACTTCAGGCTCATGGCATCTACTCACCAAAGCCCCAGACCCGACGCAAAAGTCGAAGATGTTTTCAAGGAGGAAATCGCCAGCTACGAATCCTGGGACCAGTAGCCCACTCGTTGCTACCACTACCAGCTTGTATCGTAGCAATACCGATCTTTCTTCTATTCACGATGTATCATTTAATAGCAACAGGAATAGTTTGGTATACTGTAAACATAGGGCTCGAGTCCCGACTCTGATATGGCAATCCCGCGGACACTACTCATTTCTTCAAGACTCAGGCTGCAGGTCAGACGATGAGAGAACCGAGAGACAGCGAGGGAGAACGCGAAGAAGACGAAGCAAGATGATTGGCCCAGTGCAAGCTGCTGCTGAAGGGGACAAGTCAAACATACACCAAAAGCTAAACCAATTCGAGATGTTCAAACGCGGGAGAATGAGGAATCGTGACGAAAGAGGCCATGTTGTTTACAGACGGAGCTGTGACAGTGAACAGAGCAGCCTCAACGACTAATCGAAATTTTCAGTCGCCGTTTGGACATCCAGTGCTTTCGTGAGGCGACCAAGTCAGCTGGTAATGAGAAGCGCCAATGAGCCATGGGCTTCTACTGCAACTCATCCGTATTTGAAGGGTCCTTCATCCGTGTATGGTCTCGTTCACACTCCCGGTAGCAAGATTATAACGCCTCCAGAAACCAGAGGGAACATGAATCGGGCAAACGGGAAGAACGAGGAGTAAAACGAGGAAAGGGAGGATGGACCTTGCAAATCGCACGTCGTCCCGGAGTGAGAAAAATCAGACGTGGAAAGGAAATTTAGAGCGAATGAAATGAAATGAAAGAAGGAATCTGAAATACGCACCTTCAGGTACTCTTCACAATACCCGAGACGCCTCGAGCAAGGTCCTGATGAATAATCCATCGACTCCTACGAGCGGGTGGATTGGGGCAGTCAGTCACAACATTGCAAACGCGAACGAAACAGAGAGGGCAGGAGACCCAGATAGACTATAAGCAAATGGAACCAACGATGGCGGCAAGTTCGATCGAACTGAACTTATCAATGCCACAATGTGATATATTGCAACGAGCCAATGGTGGTCGAGGCAACCTGAATCTCGCTGATGAAGACTTCGAACTTTGAGGGACATAATGCATAGAGCCCACGGAAAACGAGCTCCGTACTGTAGGCTACCAGGGAACTGTTGCAGAGAATTAGAGTGGTGAATCGTAGGGGATATTCGAGAGGACGGGTGGGACTTCGAATACGATCACGTGAAGTTCGTTGGTCGAACGTTCGGTGCCGCGCTCATCGGAACGAACACATAGTTGACTCTGGACGGGTTTTATCCCCTCCGACCTGCTCTGATGCCAAAAGGTCGACCAGACAAAGGACACCAGCCGAAACTTTCCTCTCTCTTTACCCCTCCGTCGTAAATACTTCCCCATCCCCACCGGTAGCAGCGAGACAAATGGTGTAAGTCGTCTTCATCGTCTCCCTGCGCTTGATGCCGACAGAGAGCTCGCAGTTATTTCACCGTCGGTTAGCGAGATTACTGTGATCTCGAAAAGTTGCTCTCGATTGACGCTCGTCGTCGTCCTACAGATCAGGTTCGGGCCCTTATGGACCGCCCGACCAACATCCGTAATATGAGTATTATTGCTCATGGTGAGTGACGATCCTCTTCATTTGGCAATGAGCTCACCACCTTCAATAGTCGATCACGGAAAATCAACCCTTACCGATTGCTTGGTCTCAAAGGCTGGTATCATCGCCCCCGCCCAGGACATGCGATTCACCGACACTCGACTCGACGATATAGATCGCGGTATCACTATCAAATCGACCGCCATTTCAATGTACTTCGAGGTCGACAAGGAAGACCTTGGTTCCATCAACCAAAAAACCGAAGGTGCGTCGATTATCTATCATGGATGATACTGCAAAGCCCATTATCTTATTCATCAACCAGGCCACCAGTTTTTGATCAACTTGGTTGATTCCCCCGAGCACGTCGATTTCTCTTCCGAAGTCACCGCCGCCCTCCGTGTCACCCATGGTGCCCTCGTCGTCGTCGATTGTGTTGATGGTGTTTGCGTCCAGACCGAGACTGTGCTGCGCCAGGCTTTGACTGAACGTATCAAGCCCGTCGTCATCATCAACAAGGTTGACCGTGCGCTCCTTGAATTGCAAGTCGACAAGGAATCCCTCTACCAATCCTTCATGGATACCATTGAGACCTTGAACGTTATCATCTCGACGTACCACGACGCTGCTCTTGGTGATGTTCAGGTTCACCCCGAAAGAGGAACTGTCGCCTTTGGTTCAGGTCTCCACGGATGGGGTTTCACTCTCCGTCAATTTGCTGCTCGCTACGCGAAGAAGTTCGGTGTCGACAAAGAAAAGATGATGGTCAAGCTATGGGGCGACAACTACTTCAATCCTGCCACTCGCAAGTGGACCACCAACGGCACCGATGCCAACGGCAAGCCATTAGAGCGTGCCTTCAACTCATTCGTCCTCGACCCCATCTTCAAAATCTTCGACGCTGTCATGAACTCCAAGAAGGACACTATCACCACCATTCTCGAAAAGCTCGACGTCAAGCTTGCTGCCACAGAACGTGATCTGGAAGGCAAGGCCCTCCTCAAGGCCATCATGCGTCGCTTCCTTCCCGCCGGTGACTCCCTCTTGGAGATGATTGTCATCAACCTTCCTTCCCCCGCCACCGCTCAACGCTACCGCGTTGAGACCTTGTACGAGGGTCCTTTGGACGATGAGTCCGCCATCGGTATCCGTGATTGCGACCCCAAGGGTCCCCTCGTTCTCTACGTCTCCAAGATGGTCCCTACATCCGATAAGGGACGATTCTACGCCTTCGGTCGTGTTTTCTCTGGTACCGTCAAGTCCGGACTCAAGGTCCGTATACAGGGTCCCAACTACCTCCCCGGAAAGAAGGACGATCTCTTCGTCCAGGCCATCCAGCGAACTGTGCTCATGATGGGTCGTTATGTCGAGTCTATCGAAGACTGCCCTGCTGGTAACATCATTGGTCTCGCCGGTATCGATCAGTTCTTGCTCAAGAGCGGTACCCTCACCACCTCGGAAACTGCTCACAACATGAGGGTTATGAAGTTCTCCGTTTCCCCTGTCGTGCGAGTCGCCGTCGAGGTCAAGAACGCCTCTGACCTGCCCAAGCTCGTTGAAGGTCTCAAGCGTCTCTCCAAGTCAGACCCTTGTGTCCAGGCATGGGTCGAAGAGACTGGTGAGCACATTGTTGCCGGCGCTGGTGAATTGCACTTGGAAATCTGCTTGAAGGTCAGTTTGTTCTGCATTATCGGTATGAGTGATTTGCTGAGGCTCTATCGTAGGATCTCCAAGAAGACCACGCTGGCGTTCCTCTCAAGATCTCTGACCCCATCGTTCCTTACCGTGAGACCGTGAAGACGGAGTCGTCGATTGTTGCTCTCTCCAAGTCGCAGAACAAGCACAACCGTCTCTTCGTCAAGGCTTTGCCTCTTGACGACGAACTCACCAAGGCCATCGAGGGCGGTACCGTCAACGCGCGTGACGATTTCAAGCTCCGAGCCCGTGTCCTCGCTGATGACTATGGCTGGGATGTTACTGATGCTCGCAAGATCTGGTGTTTCGGTCCCGACACCACCGGTCCTAACCTGTTGGTCGACGTCACAAAGGGAGTTCAGTACATGAACGAAATCAAGGACAGTTGTGTTGCTGCCTTCCAGTGGGCTACCAAGGAAGGTGTCTGCGCTGAGGAGACCGTCCGTGGTATCCGTGTCAACGTGCTTGATGCTACGGTGAGTGGCAACGAATTTTGGTAATGATTAGAGTAACTGATGAGTGTTTTAGCTCCACACTGATTCTATCCATCGTGGCGGAGGACAGATCATTCCTACCATGCGTCGTGCTACCTATGCCGCCTGCTTACTTGCCACTCCTGGTCTCCAAGAGCCCATCTACCTCGGTAAGCTGGATTTGGCGTGTACGGTTAAGACTCTTCTAATATACTGTGCGAACAGTCGAGATTCAATGCCCTGAGAGCGCCATTGGTGGTGTCTACTCGTGTCTCAACAAGCGACGTGGACAGGTCTTTAGCGAGGAGCAGCGTCCTGGCACGCCCATGTTCACGATCAAGGCGTACCTCCCTGTCGCAGAGTCGTTCGGCTTCAACGGTGAGCTGCGATCACATACTGCTGGCCAGGCGTTCCCCCAGAGCGTGTTCAACCACTGGGAGGTCATGGCGGGCTCGCCAGTCGATAAGGGCAGCAAGATGGAGGAGTTGGTGGTCAAGATCCGTACTCGCAAGGGCCTTAAGCCTGAGATTCCTTCTCTCGATACGTACTACGACAAGCTCTAAGCTGTGACAGTTCTCTGCGTTCTCTCATAATATTTCTTCACGTACGGCATGTTGTACAACAAGCATTGCAATACACTTTGTGGCCGTCTGTACTATGTGACATCATGGCGTAAGGAAAAGTGACTGACAGATGTAATGGAGTTTCAGTTAGACTGGTCCCAGTGACGGTTTCGCTTTAATCTCTGTTCGGTTGCTTTTCCACTTTGCTGTCATTTACCGACCTTTGTTTTCCAGCGACATCTCTTTTCTTTTGATGGCCTCCCCTCTCTCTGCCCTTTTACGCCTCCGTCACTGGCCTTCTCAGACTACGACGGTGTCGACGGCGGCTCCAATATCAAGTGGAGAGACGATCTCAGCCCGCTCATCGTCTTCATCGTCAGTCTGGCTACGGGAGACAGAAAGGACGGAGAATCGGAAGCAGCAGTTTTGCCATCAGTAACACAGACACGATCTAATCTAATCTGGGCTATCCCTCGAGAGTCGAATTGCCCTGGCAGGCTCGAGGAATATGCCACTCTTTGTATTGACAAGTGCATGGCCTACTACGTGAGATTTCTTTCCTCATAGTTCATCCAACCATGTATTACCGTATTCTTTTCCTTCTGTTTGGTCACTTGCTCATCGTTTCATTGAATCGTCCTTCCCCCTGCTCATTCTGCCCCTCTCGTCTATCTTCCTTACTTTTTTCAGTGTGTTTGTACTCCTGTTCATTTACCTTATCCCTTTCTTTGTTTCAATTCTTTCCATCCTCACCCCCGAGCGAAGTTGGATTGAGGGCGAACGAATTCGCTTTTAGCATGGACCCGTTTACCAGTCTCACTCATTGATTCTCTTTCCGGCGCGGCGCTCTTCAAACCCCTCAAGGAGACGAGACCTGTGTGGCTCTACCACCGTGCGATTTTGTTTTTGTTGGGTCAGTCGGCGTGGTTTTTGTCGGGGAGGGTGTTATTTCTATGTGATGTGAGTCTTATTCTGAGTCGTTCATTACCTCGGCCGTCGTCGTTTTTGAATTTGTCGTTAAATGTTGTGCCATGACTCTCCCTCCGTTCTAGAGGAGAGTTCTTCTGCAGTCGAAGAGTCTGTGTGATGTTCGATGTCTTCTTACCAGATGATCCTTCATCGCGCCGCACCGGGTCGCATTGCGACTTTGCAATCGTTTACTCGGCTGCGTTAACAGAGTGAGGGACTGTCTCACTTTCATTTCGTCTTGCTTTGCCACTGTCCTTGTTCGCTCATTCGTAAAGTCGTCCCTCCATTCCTTCCCTCCTCCATTCGTTTTCTATTTTTCCTTCAATTTATTCATCGTCGTCCGCTTTTTTCAGATTCTTCGACTTCTACTCCCGCAACCCCTCGTTTCGGAGCTAGTATCCTCCCCACCTTGAACCCACTACCCTCTCGCGGTTTTTGCAGATCGCCTGGCACTCGCCGAGATCTGGTGACAGTCTCATGCTGGACCCGCCTTTAAATTTAGACCAAGGCCCGATACATGGTGGAATATACCCTTCGTCAGGCTCGAGATGCCAGCACGGCAATGGTATATTCTGATTCGCGCGATGCTCAAATTGCTCTGATGTGCAAGATAGAATTCAATTGGACACTTGGTATACATCGTAAACCGTAGTACACGCTATTTGCTACTGATACCAAGACTCGTAAGACGCTATCTCCTCCTTGAAAGCATCGTTTATATTCACCTCCATCTTGGGAAGCGAGTTCCCACCAGCGTCCGGAAGCTTGAGCCTGAGGTCTGTGTAGTCCATCATAAAGCTGCAAGAGTCGCAAGAGAGGGTTCCGGGCCAAATTGGACATTTAAAACAACTGCTACATCTCAGCAGTGTAGCGGATAAAGGGGTGGCCGTAGGTGAAGGGGACTCGTCCAAGTAGACGATCCTGTGATTGTCGGCATGCATTTTGAGGTTGCATCCGTGGCACATAATGGGATAGGAGGGGTCGAAACGGCGATAGTCACAGGATGGACACACCACGCAACGCAATGTAACGAGTTCTTTCTCCTTCTGCACGGAAGATTGGTTCTGAACCCACATCAAAAGGAATGCTGTTTCCAGCCCTAGCTGAGACTTGAGCTCCTCAGGGCAACGGACGGGGCGTTCCACCACGATCTCGTTCAGACCTTCTTCAAGCCACTTCCCGACTTTGTGTGCTCGAGCTAGGACGACCTTTTCGAGAGGACCTAGCGACATCTTGGACAGCTCGTTGATCGCGTGCTTTCTAATCTGACGACGGTGAGGTCATACAATTGTCAGTATCAGGATATCGCGAAGTGATGGGGGACACGACGTACCTCCTTCATTCGCCACCGAGTCGATAGATTTAGAACTCCCACCCACTCCTCCTTCGTTATGGTGTACGAACCCGAGACAACGGCATGAAGTGGTCTATATATTCGACGACTCAGGATTAGAGCGACCCAGAGAGCGAGTGATCCTACATACGCGGGGTATAGAACCGTTATCAAAGCACGGAAGTCCGCCGACTCGTAGCCGTCCAGCGTGATCGGATGCCCCTCGTCCTTCCCTTCGACTCCATCTCCAGCTTGAGGAATACTGAACATGTCTTCAAAGATCTCAGAGTACTCAGTGAATCTGTGTCGAGGAACTTCAAAGATCGAATTCTCGACCTGAAAATTGGGTCTGGCATGATTGTCCGTAAGGGCCTTGGACGACAGGGTGACGTACCTTGAAGAAAACGGTACTCCAGCGCGGCGAAGTCATAGACTCAGGCCTCGTCATGGTAGCTGCGTCGGACCCGCTTTGAACACTATACACGGGTTGTGATGAAAGAAGAAGAAGGAGGCGGCGCCTATCGCGATTTGCGGTCATCGATAGTGAGATTATCGAAGGTTACGCGAACACGAGGCGAAACATGTGTCCAGGCGCTAGACCAAGTCAATTATTCGTTTGTAAGCTGAACACTCATCCGCATTCAGTACACCAAGTCATGGCCCGGGGTGCCTCCCTCGACCACTTCGTGGGGTCGACGGTGTCACAATCTTGATTGGGAATGAATATTAATGAATGTTCGATTGCACGCTCGAATTGAATGCACGAGGCGAAATCGCCAAATCCGCTGTCTGGCATCAATGCAGATGCAGCCTCGACATTTCTTCTTCAAGCATGCAATTCTTTCCACTGCTACTACTCTGAAAGATATTGGACAAAGAACGAGGCCGGGTAATTACTGATCCCAAGATTCGTAGCTAGTGATCTCGTCTCCGAACTCGTCGAGTATTTTCTGACAAGAGTCACTGTGGTCGACCGCTCTCTTCGCGTCTATCAGCCTCACATTCAGGTGGCTCATTGTCGCGGAACACGTGGGACACCTATAATTCACCTGAGGAAGCGCGCATCTAGAGCAGTTCCTGCACATCACATATTGCAGGTTGATAGTGAAAGTGGATGTTGCGGGTCCAGTAGCTGGACGCTGAGTTAGGATGCCTGCGTAGTTATATCCGCTAGCCAGATATAGGGCCGTGCAATCGTCGGCCGCTATTGTCCGAGAGCAGGAATAACAATCTCTATCGCTTGTAAACAGTCCGGCCTGGCAACCCCCCGCGCAGCCGAGCCTCTCGAGGGCAATACCGGTCAGGGATAAGCGCTCTTCAGTAGGTGTTTGAAGGGCTTGGTTCTGAATCCACAACAAGGCACACGCCATCTCCGCTCCCAGGTGAGATTTAAGCTCAGCCAAGGGCCGGATGGGACGTTCGGACACAAGTTCGGTCAGCCCGTCTCGGAACCATTTCGCAACTTTATGCTCTCGACCTAAAGCAATCTTCTCCATCGGGTTCAGGGAAACCCTGCAGAGTTCGTTGATGGCGTGGCTTCTGATCTGAAGAGTGAGCGTTTAGCACTCGGGATGGATKAAAGAGCGCGTACTGCATACCTRCTTCATGCTCCACCTCGTCGATAAGTTAAGCACGCCAATCCATTCCTCCTTTTCCAACTTGAAGGTACCTGAGATCAAGTCGCGTGGCCTGTCAACGCGATGCGAACCATCAAACCAGAAACTTTGAAGGAAGGCTATAACACCCACGTTGGGTAGAGAACTTTCAATAAAGCATCGAAGTGGACAGCCTGATAGCCCTCCAACACAATCGGATTTTCCTCGTCATGTCCCTCGACGTTTGTTGCGCTCCCAGCAGGCAGGTTGAACATGGTTTCAAACACCTCGGATTCCTCTGCAAACCTATATCGAGGGGCTTCGAAAACGATCTCCTCGACCTGCGACACCATTCAGCTCAACATCAATCACCCACGCAAATCGAGCGATCGAAAATGCACTGGATGCCGTACACACCTTGAAGAAGATTATGCCGCCCCAACGAATACGTTTTGGACGGGCGATTGGGCCTGGAGATGCCCCGTCACTGGTAGACTCATTCGGGGCGGTAGACATGGCGGTGTTATTAGGAGTGACAGGATAGGTGCGTTTGATATGTTAATGAAATCGATTGATCAGATAAATTCAGCCAGGCACGAGGCTGACCATGTGTCACGAACGGGCGCTGAACGCGTTCCTCGCCTTCCTTACTTGTAGCACGTACAGGGAATCATCTGATCCCAAAGGGGGACCCTTGCTGCAAAAGTCGGGAGTATCGGCATATCATAACACCTCCCTCACAGTGTTCACGTTACTCCCAGAGTGCCCGAAGTCGAAGTTGGAATGCCGAAGAGGTGATGAATGGAACTGATTGGATTAGATCGCAGCTGATTTTTTCCCTCTGCCCGCTTCGCTCCTCCCTCGCGCTTTCCTTAGCCCTTCTTGCTATCAAGCTCTGGGAGTACTTTTGGATGAAATTTTGGTATCCGTATGGGATCAGCACGAGTGTTTCCACTCGTTCCTCATTTCATACCTCCTCACCCTTCGACTGCAATGCGACGTTGTTGGCGTTGAAACTGTCTTATGACGGTGCATGCAGGAATGGCGACTGCGTCTATTTAGGTATCGTTGGCAACTGCAATTATTCCCTGGCAGATGGTTGAGAACGGCGTACTGAGTAGTTTGATTGTGAGCATCTTCGACGAGTTTTATTCATCAAGATTATTAGACTCTTTGGGATACCGTACGAGCACCCCAGTTGTGTCTACCTACTTCGGTATTGCTGATTGATGTGCATTTACTTCTACCTTTTCTTTGTCGTTAGTGTGCACTTTCAAGTGGCCCATTTCGGTTCGTTGTTGTGGTCCGCAAGCAAACCTTTGCCTCGGAGTTCGCTTCAGAATCCAAAGTCATGGGCCCACGTACAGACACCTCTTGAAGTCGATCGCATCGTAGTCATTGTACTCGACTCCTCCGCTCTACGGTCGCTCCTCACGATAAACGGGAAGGAAAGAAAGAGTACTGGACGCTTAACGATCGCTTCTAATCTTAGTGACTACCGTCATGCTCTAATGCACGAGGCTCAATCTCTGGATATCTTTCTGACATTGGTTTACGCGTGGATAGGCTCTCATCATTTGTGACTCTCAATATTAAGGGCAGATGGTCTTGAATAAGGGTGCTACTGCTACAGCTGCTACCACATCGAAAGGTACAGATCATGTCAATGACTGCTGGTCCCAAGATTCGTATCTGGCTATCTCGTCCCCGAACTCTTCGAGTATTTTCTGAGAGACTCCACTACCCCCAATCGCTTCCTTACCATGTATCAGCCGTAGACCGATGTAGCTGGTGGGGCGGGAGCAAATGGGACAGGTGTGGTTAGTGAGAGGGAGCGCACGATTTGAGCACTTCCTGTGCAGCACATACTTCAAGTCGATATGAAAGGTGGCCGTCGCAGGTCCAGTTGTAAGATCGGTCTCGACGTGCATGTTGACTGTTCCACGAGCTAGAGAGAGGGCGGTACGATTGTCGACTTCTATTGTTTGGGAGCAAGAGGTACAGCTTTTACTGGTCGTGAACATCGCAGCTTGGCAGTGGTAGCATCCGAGCATGCCGAGGGTAAGGCCAGTAAGGACGAACCCTCCTCCAAGAGACGTTTGCGTCTGGTTCTGGATCCACAACAAGGTACACGCCATCTCCGCCCCCAGCTGAGACTTGAGCTCAGCCAAAGGCCGGATGGGATGTTCGGACACAAGTTCGGTCAGCCCATCTCGGAACCATTTCGCGACTTTATGCTCTCGACCTAGAGCAATCTTCTCCATCGGGTTGAGGAAAACTTTGGAGAGCTCATTGATAGCATGCTTCCTGATCTGAAGAGAAGATGTTCAGCGCTCGGGATTGGAGAGCAGTTGATTAGATTTATTTAAGGCGCACCTTCTTCATGCTCCACCTCGTCGATAAGTTGAGCACGCCAATCCATTCCTCCTTCTCTAATTTTAGGCTGCCTGAAATCAAGTCATCTGCCCTATCCTCACCATACGGAGCGTTAGTTACTGACTTAGGAGCGGGTTGCAACACTTACGTTGGGTAAATGACTTTCAACAAGGCCTCGAAGTGGGTCGCCTGATAGCCTTCCAACACAATTGGATGTCCTTCGTCCAGTCCTTCGACAGTCCCGTCGCCTCCAGCTGGCAGCTGAAACATGGTTTCGAAGACCTCGGAATGCTCGGCGAACCTATATCGAGGAGCCTCGAGGATGAACTGCTCGACCTACAGCGCGGTTCAGCAAAAAATTATTCATCCAAACAGATCGAGCGATTGAAGATGCAGCAGATATTTAATACGCACCTTGAAGAAGATGATGCCACCCCATCGGATACGTTTGGGACCCGCGATGGGGCCAGGAGACGTCCCGTCACTGGCAGACTCGTCCAAAACGGTAGACATGGTAGCGATGGTAATAGCAAAAGATGGGTACTTGATATGGGAAATGAAGCCATCAATCACAGATACATTCAAGCAAGCACGAGGTTCACCATGTGTCGTGAGCAGGCGCTAAACGCCGCTTATTCTTATTGATAGGAGATGCAGCGAATCGTTTGATCCCCACGGGGGCCTCCGCAAAGGTCAGGAGTATGAGAATATTGTGGCATGATTCCTCTCTCCCAGCGTTACGTCTACTCTCAGAGGAGTGTCTGAAGTCGAACCTTGGGTCGAGGTGATCAATGAGACTGATTAGATTAGATTGTGGCTGTGATGATGACGACAGCCTTCCCCTCCATGCCCCCTTCGTCTTTTCCGTCTTTTCAACGCAAATTGCAGTCATAACATTGTACATCCAACAGGTCGAGTACAGCCGTGCTCATTTGTCATCTTAAACCTCCTCACCTTCCCACTGCAGCGCGAAGGTCCTGGCGTTGGCGGTGTTTGATGCCGGTGCATGATGCTGGGCTGGTGGCTGCGACCTTTTGGGCGTTGTTAATGAATGCGACTGTCGTCTGGCGGATGGTTGAAGATGGGGTGCTGAGTAGCTTGACTGTGAGTACTTTCAACAAGTTCCTTTCATCGTCGTGTTCTTCCCCCGTTCAGAACGTGCGTTATATGGCCGCGGTTCAACGTCTATGGCTTGTTCTGAGTGGCCTGAGTGTCCTCTTTCCCCAATTTTTTCCTTCCACCCCCCACGGCGTTTCGTGTCGACCTCCTCGTTCATTTGTTCATCCGGTCTCTTTCCTTTGTTCCTTCAGTAATCCTTACCTCCCTAGTCTTCTTTCGTCCCTCCACAAGCGGCGATGGCCGAGCAAAAAGGAGCTCCCCCTCTGACCCTCCCGTCTATTTCTCGCTTATTTTGTTCTCTCTTGCTTTCTTCTACTCTTTCATTTGTATTTTCGCTTCCTCTTCTTTACCTTGCTCTCACCTGACAGTCAACGATCGAAGATTAGCGCACCCGACCGCGAGTTTTCCACCAATCCATTCGCTCTGCTCACTCATTGTTCACGAATCTGATTCACCCGTTTATCTGCTTCCCAGCGCGGCCCTTGTCTACCCAGTCAGCATGGTACACATCGTCTTCAAAGTGGTTAACAAGACGAAACCTATGTTTCTACCTCATTGCGATCCTGCTCGTACTGAGTCGGGTGACGTGATTTCTATTAGGCGGGATGTTATGTGATGTGAGTCTCTCTCTCTCTTTTCCTTTCGTTTGCTTTCCGACTTTGAGTTCCCTTCTTCTCGTCTTTCGAACACTCTTTCGTTCCTCTCCTCACTTACCCTCTCGAAACTCTGAATTCGAGTTTATGGTGTTCGTCCTCGCTTTGCCGTCGGAAAGCCCTTCCCAGCTCTTCGTTGTGGTTCCGACTGGAGTGTTTTTATCTCGCATGTCATGGTCCCGAATTCGCAGCCGTCTTCGCGCGACGTTCGAGATGCGGCTCGACACACCTACTGGAATTAGAGCTACCCATCCATTCATCCTTGTACCTCCTTCGCGTCGCACAGCCTCAGAGTAGCTGCGCGTTTCGTTGATGAGATACCAAGTTGCTACGCTCGTTCGTTTTGGCTTCAGGTCTCCTCACTTTGTTCCGCGTTGTTCCTGTTCCGCACCGTCATACTCTGGAGGTTTTGTGATAGGTTGACTGACCGACTCCATCGTTCGTTCCCTTGTAGGCTCCGGACTGGAAACTTGGTGGAGCGTCATTTGCGACGTTACTCAAGACTGCGTCTGTCCCTACGGCTGATTTATTAGGGAGGTTGACAGAAGGCGCGTATGGTTGTTCCTTGTATATGCTTTCGTCCTGGCGTATATTGTCGTGCGTTTTATTTTCCCAGCGGCCTCGGGCCCAGTTCTCACTAGTTTGCTGCTTGTCCGGAGGGATCACTGGGAACGACCTCTCCTTGCCGCCCTTTGGTCGTCCAACTCTATACCTCGACCCACACTTATCAGCTGCCCTCCGCCTTATCCGTTAGGAAATTTACCCACCCGGCACTCCAAGGCGCGATAGACGATCTGAATATCCCATTCGTCCCATCCACCGTTACCTACAAAGGTGTTTCTTCTTCCCTTTTTGCGTTGCTGTTGTTACTTGGGTTCACTGCGTAGTGGTGATGTCGTTGGTGAAGTCGGCTGGTTTTTTGTCAAACGCTCGTTGGCTACCGAGATTTGACATACCGATGTACTCGTATAACCAAACGTGAGCGACTCTTTGCGGTGACTGGACCTGTATTCCGTTGTACGTATCTCAATACCTGTTTCGTCTTCATAAATGTTGTTTGCTCTCACTCCGTTATGACCGTTAGTTGTCAGGATGAAATCGTTCCGTCGCCTGATCGCACCAGGTTGAAAGATTGGACGAGCAACAAACAAGTACATGATACAAACACCAGATACAGTTTCAAGGTTGTATTGTCCGAAGGTCCGACGGTCCGAATGCACGTCTGAGTGTCCGATCACCTGAGTTTGAATAGGGTACGAGGGCACGAATGTACGCATAGCAATGAAAACAAGATGTGTTCGAATGTACGAATGTCCGCATAGCAAGAAAAGTAAGAATATACACGTCGTGGGTGATCATCGACCGACCAAGAAAACAAGAAATGAGGATGCGACTACAGTATAATCTGGAATCCCAGAAATAAGACGAACAGGATAGCAGTACAAAACGCTCGACGGCCATGTAAGCAGAAGCCAGAATATTTTACACATGGTGGAAGATATTCAATCCCCAGAGCAAGTCAACAGTTGAATTCGGGCAACGCTCGACAGCTTGAACGCAGGTCTTCTTGTCGCGAGTCCAAGGTAAAGCCAATCTCTGCCATTGGAAATTACTTGGTGCTAGGACGTGCAAAATCGAACAAACGCAACTACAAAGCCAGTTCGTTTCCATCAACGTTTTTTTCAGAAATACCAAGACCACAGACAGAGACGTGAGGTCAAGCTCTGAGAAACGGTTCGAAGTCGACAAGTGAGGGTCGAAGTTGAAGCATGGGAGAGATAATCACAATTATTTAAATAGTGCATTGCCAAAAAAGACGCGTAGTCCAATTTCTTCATCCTATGATGAGTGACTGGACGAAGGCGACGGAAACAGTGAGCACAAAAGATCAGCGATTAGGAGCAAAGATAGACAGTCAATGCAACATGATTATGTGATAGATAAATATGCGGGGCTACAGGGTAACAGCAACATTGTTATGTGAACAAGAGCTCAAGGAGAAAAATGAGATCTGAGAAAACAATATGCTCAGCGTGAGAATAACATGGCGAGATCGGAAAGGTGACGGATGGCGCACCATTGAGGCGGAAGCAGAGCCTGCCCTCACCGAGCTCGATGCCATCAAAGAATGGTGAAAGAAGGTGGGCCAGGCTACGTCTCCGCACCAAGCGTGCTTCTTGCCAATACCACTGCTTCATCGAAGAGGAAAATAAGAAGTAGAACAAGTAACTACTGATCCCAAGATTCGTATTTCTCGAGTACTCTCTGAGAAGCACCGCTCAAGTTAAACGCTCTCTTAGCGTCTATCAGCTTTCGATTCAGGTAGCTTGTGGGTCTGGAACACGCGCATCTCGAGCAGCTCCTGCGCAGTACATATTGCAGATTGATCGTGAGATCGTACGTGACGGATCCAATGACTGGAGTCTGAGTTTGTATGCCCGCGCTGCTATATCCACCAGTCATTGATAGTGCGCTGCTATTGTCGACTGCTATCGTCAGAAATCAAGGAGTTCTATCTGCCACCGTCATTAGATTCTTTGGGATAGCGCACTTGTACCCAAGTTGTACCTACCTACTTCAATATTGCTGATGGATTTGCATCTACTTTTACTTTCCATTTATCGTTGGTGTGCATTTCAAAGTGGCTTATTTCGGTTTGTAGTCGAGGTCTGCAAGGAGACCTGTGCCTCGGAGTTCGACTCAGAATCCAAAGTCATGGCCCGCACGAACAAACACTTCGTGAGCTCAATGGTGTCATCGTCGTTGTATTAGACTCCTTCACCCTATAGTCGCTTCGAAAGGTAGACGCAAAAGAAAGAAGGAGCGCTAGACGCTTAACGATCGCTTCTAATCTTGGTTACGCTCGAATGCACGAGGGTGGATCTCTGAATACCTGTCTGACATCAATTCGCAAGTGTATAGAATCTTATCATAGTTCAGTCTCAACATTACGGGCGGGTGGTCTTGATCAAGGGCTCTAGAGTCACTACTGCTACCGTTTCTACCACGTCGAAAAGGTAAATATTGAATCAACGACTACTGGTCCCAAGATTCGTATCTGGCTATTTCATCCCCGAACTCTTCGAGTATTTTTGGAGAAAGATCACTGCCCCCGATCGCTTTACCATTGCTTATCAGCCGTAAATGAGCGGAGCCGGTGAAGCGGGAGCACGTAGGGCAGGTGTGGCTCGTGATAGGGAGCGCGGGCTTGTCGCAGGGCCTACAGTTGACATATTGCAGGTTAATATGGAAAGTGGCTATCGCAGGTGTAGTTGGATAATTGGTCTCGACACGCGTGTTGAGAACTCCACGAGCTATAAAGAGGGCGTTGCGATCGTCGACTGCTATCTTTCGCGAGCAAGAGGTACAGTTTCTACTGGCGAACATAGCAGCTTGGCAGTAGAAGCACCCGAGCATGCCTAGGGTAAGCTCAGTAACAACCAGCCCTGCTCCAGGAGAGACTTGCGCCTGGTTCTGGATCCACAACAACGTACATGCCATCTCCACCCCCAGCTGGGACTTGAGCTCGGCCAAAGGCCGGATGGGATGTTCGGACACAAGTTCGGTCAGCCCATCTCGGAACCATTTCGCGACTTTATGGTCACGACCTAAAGCAATCTTCTCCATCGGGTTGAGGGAAACTTTGGAGAGCTCGTTGATAGCATGCTTCCTGATCTAAAGAGACAATGCTCAGCGCTCGGTATCGGAGAGTAGTTGATGAGATGAGGCATACTTTCTTCATGCTCCACCTCGTCGATAAGTTAAGCACGCCGACCCACTCCTCCTTCTCCAATTTGAAAATGCCGAAGATCGAGTCATCTGGCCTGTCCTCGTCATCTGGCCTGTCAGTTTCCGACTTGAGAGAACGGCTACGACTTACGTCGGGTAAAGAATCTTTAACAACGCATGAAAGTGGGCTGCCTGATAGCCTTCTAGAACAATCGGATGTTCTTCGTCTCGTCCTTCAACAGTCCCGTCGCTTCCAGCGGGCAGCTGGAACATGGTTTCGAAGACCTCGGAATGCTCGGCGAACCTATATCGAGGAGCTTCGAGGATGAACTGCTCGACCTGCGGTTCAGCGAAAAATCATCCATCCACACAGATCGAGCAATTGAAGACGCAGCAGAGACTTAATACACACCTTGAAGAAGATCATGCCACCCCATCGGATCCGTTCGGGACCAGCGATGGGCCCCGGTGACGTCCCGTCACTGGCAGACTCGTCCAAAACGGTAGACATGGTAGCGATGGTAATGGCGAAAGATGGGTATTGAAGCCATCAATCAAAGATACATTCAAGCAGGCACGAGGCTCATCATGTGTCGTGAGCAGGCGCTAAACCACTTATTGCGGATACAGCGAAATCGTTCGATCCCCATGGGGACCTCAGCAAAGGTCACAGCTGTGAGAGAAATGTAGCATGATCCCTCTCTCCCAACGTTGACGTTTACTCTCAGAGGAGGGCCTGAAGTCGATCCTTGGGATCGAGGAGGCCATCAATATAGAGCTGATTAGATTAGATCGTGGCTGTGGTGATGACGACAGCCATCTGCCCGCCCATGCTCTCTCAGTAGACCTGTGGCAGGCCCTCTATGAGGTAATCGATCCGAAGGGATGAAACCTCGATAAAGGGACCTGTAACTTTGGTCGGATTTTGTTCGATCATAAAGGTCCTCCAGCCAAAAATCCGACCAAATTCACCAGTAGGGACCGGCACGGATGATTACGTAATCAATCCGGCATCCAATCCGCGGATGATGCCATCTGCTGGATGGGCATCCGCGGATTGCGGATGCATCCAGCCTCATCCACATTCTTGTACAGCAACTATAATACTTTGAAAGTGTATATATGATTTATTTAAGTATAAAATGCACAAAATTCAAGCTTTAGGCTCTTTAATTCAATGGAAATTCAGAAATCATATTTTAAATCATAAAATATTATAGAATAATGCAAATCCTGGAAATTACAAGCATTCTCCCTC
>SDEE01000787.1:0-21866 GCA_004126415.1 Candolleomyces aberdarensis
TTCATGGGCGAGGTAGACGATATCCTTGGTATAATAGAACGATGTCGGTGCTGACGAGCCTTTGTTGGCCTTTTTCCTGTTACGGGGCTCCCTAGGAAAGATTCCTGGATAAAGATCAGATACTTTGTCGAGACTGGACGCGGTTAGGACCTCACCCTTCAAGATGCAGAGACGGCGGAAGTCCGCAAGGGAGCACTGAAGCTTCTTCACAGCTGCGCTCCTGGTCATGAAATTTTTGGCTGCGCCAGCCTTTCCTTTTTTTTTTTAGTCGACCCATTATGGCGGTTCAAAGAGGAGAGGAATGACAGGTATTCGAATCTCGAGTGTAAGGCTAAGTTTGATCACCGCCAAAAAAGTTGGGAAACAGGCTTGTTTGGCAACGTCTTGTAAAACAAACACAAGTCGCTCAAGGCGACCATCGACCTTCACTTTGAACGCTCACAACGAGCAGCCCATATCGAGGTCGCGAAAGATGAGGTATGACTTGTGACCCCCAGTTCCTTTTTCTTGACTGATATATTCATAGTCAATACGTGCATGTGCCCAAATCTGAGCTCGATGAGGCCCAACTAAGGGCACTTGAGGAGCACGAAATCTCCCAAGGTCCTCTATCGGTCCTTCAGCAGGCAGTCCGCAACCACGCACAAGTTCTAATTTCTCTACGAAACAACAAAAAGCTTCTTGCCCGGGTGAAAGCATTTGATAGGCATAGCAATATGGTAAGTTGTTGCTGTTTCGGCTCGACGAAATTAGCTAAACCGCCCGCAACAGGTTCTGGAAAACGTGAAAGAGGCGCGTTTTTTTTCGACTCTTCTAAGGATTTTCGCTGAGTGCCGCACAGATGTGGACAGAAGTCCCCAAAGGAAAGAACAAGAAACCCGTGAACAAGGATCGTTTCATCAGCAAGATGTTCCTGCGGTGAGGTGCCTGTTTCACTACTATCAGCTATAAATCGCTGACGCGTTAGTTTCTTTGCACAGGGGCGATTCGGTTATCTTAGGTGAGCCCGAATGCTAGTGTATTGCGACAACAATCTCAAAGCTAATCATCCCGACAGTCCTTCGAAACCAGGCATAATGGTTCAGCGAGCTTACAAGCTCTCGCGCTCATTGACATAGTAGACATTGTGGTCTGAAGTGTGTGTACATGTATTTGCTATAATCACCGAATACGCCTCGCGATCTCTCGCTCCTCAATCTCGCGAATAGCCTCGAAAATTCCACCCAGTGCAACCCATCCGAAAGACTGTGCCCCGAACTCCCTGCCCTTCTCCAGAGAAACCTTCCAGGCGTACCACGCTCGTTGAAGGAAATCTTCTTCCGTATCTGCATCGTCGCCTTCCAGTGTTTGTCGCATTCCCCGCACCAAGATATCCGTATTCTCTCGCAACCGGGAAATCATGTCTTTACGACGCCGTGGTTGTGATGTCTTCATCACGATTGTGCCTATCATCGCTTCCTCTTCCGTTAACGCTGCATTCTTCGCAGAAGACAGGGTATGGATAATGCAGATTCCCTTCAGTTCCGTCGAATAGTGTAAAAACATCTCCTCTGCTTCCTCCAGGAACTGTTGGTGGCGGAAGGGTTCCTCGGTTGAAATGTGTTGCTGGACGCATGTTTCGATGATCCCGTAGACATAGTCCGCCGCGAACAGAGAAGGGTGGTCACTAAAATTGCTGACGCTCCCAGCACGCTGGTTTCTTCTCGTGAATATCCTTGTGGCACCGTCCAGGGGTCGATTTTCTGCGGGAAGATCGATATCTCGGAAGAGCTTCCCAATTGCGCGATCGCTTGGATAATACTTGTCTGTAAGTTTGCTCACATCAACCGTTTCTGGTGCGTTCCAGTCAGGCCTGGTACGATATTTAGGCTTTGGTATCGTATTGGGATCGACGGGATTTCCGCTCTTGGGATAATCGACTGCATCGCTGTGAAGGTTGGCCAGCTGGATACAGGCTGGATCCTCAATTCCAAGCATAGAACTTCCACGCATGGTACTTTGGTCAGCAATAATTAGCCAGTTGATGGCAACCATTCCAAGTACCTAGTGTCCGAACTCTGTCAGTTATCCTGATACCATACTTTGTGGTCGGACAAGAAAATCTTACGTCTGAAAGGATATAATCCATAACGAACTCGGCCACATCCTTCATAGTGCTCTTTCTATCGAGCAATTTCCTTCGCGCAGGGGCATATGATGCTGGTGGGTATGTCTTCTTCAGGCGAAAGCCACTTAAGTCGGGAACGTTGAGTGGAATAACGTTGTAAATATCTCCATCAAGATCGCCCCCTCCGAGATAGGATGGCAATGGTCGGTCGCCTATGCGAGCGTCAGAGAAATGAATACTAATCATCAACCGTACAACGCACCTAGTACGCTGAAAACAACCGTATTTGCGAGTGGTTCGGCTTCGAAGCAGGAGCCTGGCGGCGGACTTCCGATCGCATGGACCAATTGAACGTCGCCGGGATGGATAGTGGGGGAGCGAGATATGACCACGGGGCCCTCGAGATAAAATGCGCGTCCGTTGAGAGGCCGGACACAGGCAAATATCTCCCCAGGCTTCAAATATCGATGGACGTCCGCAACACCCACCAACGTCCAGGCTCCGGGAACAGGAATCCGTGCGTGATTTTTGAGCAATCGGAAGATATGGTTCTTCGCGAATTCGAAAGATTTCTCGTAGAACTTGTCACCGGTGAGATTAGATATTCCGACCTTGTCGAGACTGTTCATGACGGACGGCAGGCGGAACGATGAACCTAGACCATGGCATTCGAGCAATTTGCCTGCTTCGCTGAGGGAGAACTCTGCTTGTTCTGTTTCCTTGACAGCACGGTCCTGGAATTTCTTGAATACGGTGTAGTCCACTCCGAGGCCTTCCAAGATCATGATCAATGGCCGGTTCAAAAAATACGGCGTGGGCCTGTCGAAGGCTCTTGCGATTTCGATATCTCTTTCGCTCGGGGCCTCGAATTTAATCATAGAGGGACGGAGGCAGACCGCACGACCGTGGAGCTTGTAATCGACAGACAGCATACCCTTGGATCCCATAAATCGAACTTGATAGGCCGAGGGATGGCCTCTGACAGAACGAAGCCGCTTTCGGGTGCGCTTGAGCGTTCGCCATATTTCCCGGGCAACCTCTTCAGACATAGTTCCAACGCCATCTGTAAAGCAGTATTTCTGTCCATTGTCGGTGACTTCTATATCAKGCAGAKGMATGATTTCTTCGACGTTGACCGAGACRGAGGYGTCGGTTGCTGTGAACGCTTGGGAAAGTCTTGCAGCATATCTTGCAGGGCAATATGGAAGTTGTGGGTCGAATTCCAGATTGTCGAAATTTCCGAGGCTTTCGATAATGTTGTGCGCCCTGACCCATTCCTTGGAACCCGGGCCTTTGACGACTTCGAAGGGTTTGACGAACCTGGGTATATAGGTCAGCGACACTGATAACTTTAATCCAAACTCAGAGACTTACCAAACGGAATGTTCTTTTAAGGCAGACTGAGAATACGCCAAGAATTCGAACTTCCGTCCTGCGATGACTAGGCCATCGAAAAGGATGGGGCCCACTCGGAATCTGATGAATTCCCGACTGTCGATTTCACGGTCGAACCTGTATTGCAACCTCCCCTCTTCCGCGAAAGTCACTCGGATGAACGATTCTTGGTGCACGAGGTCGTATTTCCGAATCACTCTGTTGGAACGCTCTGGATATGGACCATCCAACGTCATGGTCGTGGGCGTAATGGTGACATGCAGAGCTTCGTAGAGACTGCGTCCGTGGGTTTGAAATTGCGTCGTTGAGGTTGGGTTTCGAACGTATTCACGACCTTGTCGAAACATCGACGAACAGCGTCTGGGCCCCTGTCTTCACGGCTTTCACTGATGTAGAGGGAGTGAACCTTGGTTCCGAAGTCTCGTAATAAAGAAGAGACCCAAGCCTTATCTTTATCCTTTCGCCGGAGGAGTTGCTTGATATCGGGGAGCAGGTCGAGCATTTCGCGCAGGTCCACTGATCTCTTTCTAACAATGGATTCGACCTGAAAAGCCACGACCCACGGAAGCTTCCTGACCCATCCATTGTATTCGTCGACGGCATCTCGAGAAAACAAATTGCGACGATCGAAGGGATATTCGTGGGACGTAATGTGGGAGAAGCCGGCCAATTTGCTGAGGTTGCGGAACTTCTCCAGCTCTTTCTTGTTCGTACAGACTAGACGAAGAGCAAGGGATGTATACGGGGCAACCCGTTCATGATCTGGGGGAATGGGAAGGGCGGATAGTTGGTTCCGAATCCGAACTTGTTTCGTGGCCGAGTCCAACGTCATAAGGCGGCGCAATGAGTCTTCGAGGCTTCCGTCGTAGCGCGGGGCGGTTGACTGGGGTTCCATCTCGTAAGTCGGGGGATCCAGCAATATAAAAAGTATGACTGGTTCCCGGCGAAGATAGTGATGGGCTGTGAGCGAGTCGATCTGGGAGAAACGGATGGCGACAATGTATCTGTTGTCTTCGTGGAAATACTGAACTCGAAATTGTCGTCGTTCTTCGTCAAAAGCGAGGGAGCAGCACGAGGGCGACGCTTCCGACTCGGCAGAGAAGACCCCATCTCTGCAGTCCCAGCCAAATTGAATCGTTTCAATTGCGACTCGATGGCTGGCGATCTCTTCCGATCGATGGGCCTCCTCTTCCTGGATTCGAGGGTCAACATACGGCATTCTCTTGATCTCCTCGATCACGTCCGGACGTCCAGTTTGTTTATTGCTGGGAGAAAAGTGGATCGGCATTCCCCTAACGGATACGGATGAATTTCCCGAAGAGCCATAGATAGATAGGAAACGCAATCCCAATTCGCTGGTTGCAAATGTCAGAAACCCGCTTCCGCTGTGGGGTTTGCCAGTGAATCCGCGATTTTTGTCCTTGAGCAGATGAACATGAAAGTTGATTGGAGGTGTCCCGCTACCCAAGAAGCTTGGACTGTGAAGGTGGTCTGCAAGTGACAGCACAACTTCTGTGCGGGTAGCGTTCCAACTCACACCTTTCATGAAGATCTCCATGGTGGGTACGGAGAGAGTGCGGCCGAGGAGTCAGAATCCAGGATCGGCTTTATCTAGGGGTAGATAAGCGCTGGGCACCTTGTGACCAACGGAGCCTGAAGCTGAGTGTGCATTGCAATTAAATAAGGGGCTCTAAAGCTGTATAGGACAATGCGGTGCGACAGCGTAAGTTACCGCAAGTTCGGTAGGATGGTTCTCAGTTCCCTGCGACAGACTTTGAGGCGATCCTCAATGGTATCCTGTGTTATGAATTAGCCCAGAACTTCCAAGAAGCATGCAGGGCCTACTGTATCGGAGAGATGGCGACCCCTCTCAATTTCGGCGCGAATCCAGGCCACAGTCTTCTTGTCACGGGGTCCCGGATGCCTAGGTGCATTGTCATGGCGCCGCAGTTTTGATTGTATGTGGAAAAACGGACCTCTAGACGCCCTGATTGTACTTCTGTAGAAATCAAGGACCTGCTGCCTTAGAATGAAATGCTTCAGAGTTAGCGAGCCCCGTTTCTGGAGGGATGGATGCATTGCCACGGGGAAAGCGATGTTGTTGAGCCAAAAGCAGTGACTGATCACCATTTCAAGGCCCGCGCTCAGTGTGCTCAGTCGAGCTATCTTTCAGCCCAACAACAACAACTTTACCTCTGCTCCACCATGTCATCCTCGACCACTTCTGAAGATCCCAGCTCACAGACAGCTGCACTTGCTGCGGCTCTCGAGGCCACGTCTCTCGACGACGCCGCGCAACCACCTCAGAATCACCCTGAAAATGCACCAGCCAGCACAAGCTCGCCCCGACCGCTGAGAATCTACACAAGGGCCCAGCTCCTGAATCTCTGCAATTCTCCACTCGTCCAACCTCCTCCAGAGATGCCGGAACTCAAGTCTTGGTTTGGGTAGGGGGTTACCGTTTCATTGATTGCGCCGAGCTTTAACTTGGTTGCTTAGAATTGAAAATGAACAAAACCTTGCTAAAAGAGATTCTGACCTGTCGACACCCAGCGGCTCGAGGGACAGGCGGTAAGTCTACAGTCAATATACTCTTTCACTGTTACTGACTCCCAATCCCTAGCTTCCGGCGTGATTACGACGATGGGGGTACGTCGACGAGACATTTTAATTCTTCTAGCATTGATAACGTCCACGATTAGAGACGCCTCCTAGGCCCACTTTCCGCTCGACTCTCACACAACCCTCCCAAATGGGCAATTTCAAACACCAATCGTTGCGGGACCGTGACAAGGACCGGGACAGGGACGGCGAGAAGGAGCGTGAACGTGACATTCGGGATAGAGAGGGGCAGGAAAGACTGCGTCATGTAGGAGTTTTTCTTCTTCCCCATTGTCCGTTGTTTCGGTGTTCTCATTATTCGCGCTTCCCAGCTCTCGGACAAGTACGATCGCGACCGCTTAGGCTTGTCGTCTTCCAACTCAAGAACGAAGGATAGAGATGGCGGTTCTTCATCCAGAGCTGCCCAAAGCCAACTGACTGGTAACGGCTCAAGGAGAGGTGAACCACGAGATCCTACTAAACGTAAATTCGCCGAGTCCGGCGACGATTGGAGACGAGGTGTGTGGCCCGCTGATGTGGAATTCCATTCTGCTAACAATTAGCCAGGCGATAACTCTCGCAGCACTCGAGAAGATCGTGAGTTACTGGCAATTCTGATAATTTGCCTCTAGCTCAATATGAACAGGTTCAGACACCATTCGAAAAGATCGAGAACGCTCGCGTCCACGTGATTCCTCGAGATCCCACCCTGAGCCTCCCAGTCGGAGGTCAGACCGTGACGATGCTCGGGATAGGCCCACCCGAGACCGTGATGACGATGATGATCCAAGGCATTGGAGGGATGATGGAAAAAGAGACGAACGGGTCGCTGCACGAAAAGCACGAGAGCGTGGTGGGGACCATTGGGAGCCATCCACAGATCGGCGTTGGGCCGCGACCGAAGAACGAGACGGGCGATACAAGCGTAACGCTGGTCGTGACAGACGTAACGGTACTCAGGAAGAGCGGGATAGAGAAGATCGCAAAGAACGGGAAAGGGAACGAGAGAAAGAGAAGGAGCCTGCATGGATGGAGGCTGATGTTCCTAACGAACCCATGTCTGGCATCCTCGGGGGAGGTACCGCCACTGGTGAATTGGATGGTATCCAGGCATGGAAAAAGGGGCTCAAAGACAAGGAGAAGGATGAAAAAGATAGTCGATCTGCTGTATCCGAAGGAGAGCAGACTCCTGCACCCAGTGCCAACGGAGAGAAGCAATCCTCAAGCACCAAAAACCCCTCCCAGCCATTGGATGAGATTCAGCTGTTCCGCCTGATGATGCAGAAAGAGAAAGAGAAACGAGATATCGACCCAACGGGAGCCTCTCCCGTTATGTCCTCCAAGCCAGGTACGGAGTGATTTTACTGTTTCCCAACCACGTTCTCATCCTGTACCTCAGTCTCTGTGGAATCATCGCAGCCGGAATGCGTCAGAAAGGCCGAACCGGAACAACCCTCAGTGAGTCCTAAGGTGGACGATGAAGCACCATATACTTCCAGCGCGGACACGGGCGGTGGACGGCAACCCGCATCCTCTGTCACCGYCCAAGCATCTCCTTCCGACTCTCTTTCACAATTCAACCCCCCCGTTGGTCCCCGACTTTTAGCCCTTGGACGTGGAGCCAACAAAGCGGCCATACAGGCTCCTGTTCCAGTCAACCCTCCTTCAATGAATAACGAGTTATCTCGTGGTCAACCCGGCTTTTCACCTTTTGAAGAGGCGGCCCATCAGTCCCGCGCATTCGTCGATCGTGTACCACCTAATATTCCTCCCCTTGCTGAAGGTATCCAACGAATGCCCGCAGATCGCTCCCCCCTCAATCAACACTTCAACCCCGGACCTGTCGATCACTCTCTGGCCGATCCTAACTCAAATGGATATGCCGCATCCAAAGGCAGTCGTTTCGCCAAATTTTTCGATGGGAAGACCAAAGAGCAACCCCCACCTATTGCTTCCAAGGGCCAGATGCCTGTCGGGTTCACATCTCCCTCTCCCAATCTCGGTTCTAGGTTCGACCAGGGAAGTTTCAATCCTCCTAGCAACGCCGAGGAACCCCGAACGATGGACGACATCATTGCGATGCTCGCTAATTCTCAGGTATGCATCCGGATCTCCCTGATCGTGTGTTTCCCATTATTGACCTCTCTGTAGGCACATCGAACTCCCCAGAATGCTACCAACATGGGTAGCGGTTTGTCTTCCCTGCAGCAGCAAACCTCACATTTCAATGGACACCCCCTTCCAATTCAGCACCAACATCATCAGCTTGCAAACCGCTCTGAATCACTGTATGACAGCCGACTCGACGACCGTAGCTTTGTCCCAGATGGCATGGTCCCTGGATTGCGTACAGCTCCTCCCCCACGAGGTCGTGACAACTATGCCGATTCCATAGACGACCCTATGCTTCACATCCAGCGATTGGCCCACCAGCAGCAATTGCAGCACCGAACTGACCCGAACTTTGGAGGTGGGGGAAACGCAATGTTCGCTCAGCAAGCACGTGGTATGGCTTTGTCGACTCCGCAACCACCGTATCGGGGAGGGCCTTCGCCAAATACAGCCCAGCAGCATGGTCTTGCGCCATCTCAGCGTCTTCCTCCCGGTTTGGCAAACCTCGGCAGTCGACCTCCTCACGACGGAACGCAATTCCTTGGTTTATTGGGTGGACCAAACGGTCCCCAATTGGCGGCCCTCCCGAACAATGGACTACACCCTCAGCAGTTCAACAATTTGAACCCTCCAAACCCAGGAAATCTGTCGTACGCCAATAACCAACAATTCCGTGGCCCAGCTCCTTCATTGAACCTGCAAACTTCTGGTGGTCAGCTTCCCCTAGGCAATCTTTCACAGAACAACATTGATCCCCGCCTATCAGCCGCTAACTTCGGGCATGGAGGCATCGGTCAGAGGGTCGTGCCCAACAATGTCGTCCCCCCGCAGCAACAACGTCTTGGTCCCCAATCACTAGGTTTCATCCAGGCGCAACAGCGATCTCAGTTACCGCCCCATATGCTTCCCCCCATGCACCATCCAAATGGCCAAAATCTGCAGGGACCCACCAGTCAAGCCCAGGATCTCATGGCTCTTCTAATGGGTGGTGCTATGCGAGAGTAAACAATAACCTCACCAGAGAATATTCAGGAGAATTGATCTTGCGACACCAAGCTGGTTCTTCTTCCGCCCTCTGAGTGTTTCAGAACGGGTTATAATATGGCCCCAAGCTTCCTCGACCCTTGTCCAATCGTCTAATTCCCCACCATTACCCCAAGTCATTACCATTCATGCTATTATTGACCCCTCTCCCCCCATACCTGGTTTCCTCTTGACCTCTTTTATTTCGCCCTATATTGCTCGCACTCTGTAACACAATAATGCTTGAACATCGTATTTTGCCCAGACGTACACTTTTTATGCCCAGATACAACTTGAAGCCCCCTCCATTGCTCTAACGCCGGTTCTCGCTGTAAGGTGTCGAGGCAGAAGGGACATATCGCAATCGTTTTTCCGGACCAGAACCTTGCCTTGGTCTTGCCTTTATTCCAGGATCACTATCTTCGGTGCACTAGAAGTCGTTGAACCCTTTCTGTGTATGGATCTTTGTTCTTGTGCGACCCGGCTACCGAGGGCTTCCGATTCTCTAATGATGAATGTAATGTCGACGAGATCCATATGCCGCGATTCGAATCATTTCCTCCCGTGGGTGCGCGCTCCAGAGCTGAAATGCCCATGGGCCATACCCGACGTACGTATAACAGCAAACCCCGTCTCGCTCAGCGCTCAGCCGGCTCCGCATTCCGCGTGGAAGAGCTGCGAGGACCAAGGAGCTGATATGATCCTGCCAATGGGATTGAAATCGCCTTGCACCGACAGAAGACTTGTACATAGCATTGTTTCCCCAGTTCTAGGCTTCCCAGAGGTTACGTGAGCTCGCAAACAATCCTGGGCAGCGAAGATGTGCATTCTCTCCAGGAATCCCATCCCTTGTGGTAGGATGGTCACTGCAACTCCGAATACGGAGTCGGGCGCTGTTATCGTCGTCCCTACAAGCAGGTTTAAAACTTCCGTCTCCAGTGCAGCACACCGCTGAGATATGGACCAAATCGTAGGCTCCTCTTTGACATGGGTGCTCATTTTTGATGTCAAGGAATGATGTGGGGCKMGCCCCATGAAGTTGTTCTCAAAGGCATTGTGTGCGTATCATGGTATCATTCATAATACCTGGCTCATGTCATGACCAGTCGAGGAGAGATAACGTTTTTGGACAGGTCACAGTGGACAGTGGACGGGCACGCCGAACCACCGATTGAATTGAGATAGAGGCGCTGGAGGGCTTCATGGGAACCGGAGGCTGACTCGAACCAAAGTRCCTTCAAGGCTCCCTCTCCATCAGTAGCTTGCTATGGCATGTCGTCACCGGGGGAGATAGAACGAATTTGGTTCCGAGGCGCTGGGAGGGTCAGGGTTTGGGCGTATAACGCCGACAACGCAAAGTCCATATGTTCTTCTGCGGCAGCTGCCTGAAAGCTAAAGTTATAATTATGTAGCACGTAGTCGATGCTACAATGAGGTTTTGAAGGCAAGTATGACCAGCTTAACAGGATCCATCCCCAACGTTTTCACAAGCGCCCACTCCGAGTCGTGGCACGATTTGTGCCGACAAGAAGCGGTCCTTCCCTGACAGAAGGAATTCAGATGTTCCTGGAGACGGTGCAGGAGATCTCCCTTTACTCCGCTGTAATCGATTATTCGCCAGCGGGACTGATGTGCGGCTGTGGCGGTGAGTAAAAGTGCAGGGGAATCGGCGATTGGTTTTTTTTGGACTTATGGGCAATGCGAACACCGGAATAATCGTATGAGAGCCGTGAGACAGCTGATATGGTCCCTAGTACCAGGATGAGGATTCGAGGACGCTGGATGCATGCAGCGACGAGAATGAGAATCCATAAATAAATACTGCTGCCTGGGAGGAGAAAGTTAAAGTAACCTATGAATTGATGGAACTAGCTGATGGAAGGTGGATGAAACCCAGCAAAAGGCTACCCTCCCCGAAAGAGGCTCATGGCGGACCTCGTTGCACTGGGAAATGGACATTTATTGGGAAACTCGGACTACAAAAGCAATAGAATAGAATGGCTTTACGTGTGCGCTGCCAGAGAATGGGACAAAAGTGGAGGAATTGCGCTGACTAAGCATGCCAAGGGGATGTCAATTCTGCCTGCAGGCAGGGAACGTGGATGGGCAGGATCAAAAGACAGGATCGAATTCTCGCTGAGCAAGGCGGATAAGCGGCGCACGCCTTGCACGGTGCCCTTGTCCTTGAAAAGTTGCTGTTGTCTGTCCCGACACAACTTTCATCCCTCTCCTCCATCTCTTGTCGCCTTGTCTGCTGCCCTGCGCTGCTGCCAACCGTCGCAAGGCCTTCTGCTGTCGATCACACTCGATTGGTTTCGAGTGCAACAACAGGAATAACCCCCGTCCATTGTTCTTCCTCGACGTGGCGACATTCGCATAGATTTTTCCGTCCAGCTCACCCATAGTCATTCCTTTATCCAGTTTCTGCTTGCCCTCCCCATCCTACACAATTAGTTCAATCCTTTCTAATTTTCACCCTACTCAACATCTCCCTCCATCTGTACGTGGGCGTCGACGAACACCGGCTGGGATGCACACTGACCTCTCCAAGGCACAGAGACCGCGGTATATCCACTCTTTGGCAGTCTGCGTCCGACCCAAATCAAAGTGTGTGAATTGAGCGAATGTTGCATGCGGGCTGGCTGACGGGGTATCTGCAGGGAACAAGGCGTCACTACAAGACACATTCTCCACACAAGGCCTGTAACAACGGTGCGTTCATGTCCTGCTTGTGTGCTCTTTGCATGGCGGTCTCTGTTGGCACTACGTCATGGCTCGCACTTTTGCATCCACTGAGCTCGTCGCGAAACGTGGGTCGTGGGAATGTGGCTGGCCGGGCCGCCCCGGCGGGTTCATGTGGGTGGGAGATGCCCGATCTGGCTGGGTCGTTTGCAGAGGATTATTTTTATCGTAATTCCTCACTATAAGGAGGGTCGATGGGTGCAGTGCTGGAGGTCTGGAGGGGCGACGAATGTAATGGCTAAGTGGCGAGCGCTCTTGTCCCCTCGATGCACGGACGTATTGTGAGCGTGACAAGATGTTTTGTCGTCACCTTCCAGATTGAGCGTGATAACATTCGAACCCCGATCAGGCGTATGCTGTATGCTCACCCACGGCCTTTTTTATACTCGACGACCTTTGTCCATTTCTCTCCCAGCCCGTCGTCGTCGTCGAGCCCGTCATCCTCCTCGACGTCGAGCCTTCCGCCTTTTTCTCAACGTTTATGACCTCCACGTGCTGACCGCGACGACCATCGTCCTTCTGCCCTCCAGCTCGAGTGGCAACGCCCGTCGACTTCCCACACGACGCCCAAGCCTTTGTCTCCTTTTTCTCTCGCTCTCGTCCCCCACGTTGCATGCAAAATAGTCTTTGTGTGACTGGTGAGTGTTTTTCATCGAGCCCTGGCAAAAACGCGCGCCTTTGTGTGCCCAGCAATCGACGAGTGATCGGCGTGTCACGTTGCTACCCGCGTCTTTGTGGGTGACGCTTGCTCGACCTACCTTCGATTTCCCCCTTCTCCCTCATGCTGCCTCCCCGCCCGCGAGAACATGGACGCTGACTCGCATTTCTCGTGCCCGCCTAGTCTCAAATCGATTGTAAACGCTTTCGCATCAATCAATCTCGACATGAAAGACGTATCGACCACTTCCCGCCGTCAATCTCGTAATTCGCTTGTATACACCAAAAAGCGCCCCTCCCCCCATGGAATTTCAAAGTCTCATAAGTCTCCTTTGCTTCCTGCAAATGGTGTTCCTCGGCCTTCGCCGCGTGCCGCAAAGGCTGCCGCTCTTCAGCAGCAGCGGCAAAAGGTGGCCCAGCATCAGGCTCTCCGACGGGAAACTGTCTATCTGGAAGAGGAATACCGCGATGAAATTCGCAGATACATGCATGTTATGGAGGTGAATCCTTTCGTTTGCACACTTTTTNCGTCATCATTCTTATCCGTCCCTCAAACCCCTAAAGCGCAATACCATGTCCTCTACTCAGTCGATGGATCAGCAGCCCGAGATTCGGTGGCATATGCGCCCCTGTCTGGTTGACTTCCTTGTTGAGATCCACTTTACTTTCCGCCTGCGCCCAGAAACACTATACCTCACACTCAACATTATTGACCGATACGTCTCGCGGCGAGTGGTATATATCAAGCACTATCAGCTGGTTGGCTGTGCTGCCCTCTGGATTGCCGCCAAATTCGAAGACGCCAAGGAGCGCGTCCCTACCGTGCAGGACCTTGTGTCCATCTGTCATGAAGCCTACGAGGAGTCTGCCTTTATCCAAATGGAAGGTCACGTCCTGACGACCATCCAATGGACTTTGGGCCATCCCACCGCTGAAGCGTGGCTCCGACTCATGTGCTGTGGCACCATCGCGGAAGATATGAAGGTTCAACACGTTGCGCGGTTTTTGATGGAAATCACGTTGTTTTACCGTGAATTCGTCAAGTTTTCCCCTTCCACCATCGCTCTCGCTGCGTTGACCCTGGCAAGATATATCTGTGGCAATTTGCGTCGGACCTGGGAAGAAACAGAAGAGTGCCTGGAGGTCATCGATCTATTGGACACCCGGCTCGCGAAGAACGTGAATGATCTGTCGGAAACCTTGGTCAAGAAGTACTCCTACGCGTTCTACTCCAAGGCAGCCACTTTGGTCGTCCAGTACTACCTTGAAGGCGGCCGGTTCAGCAAGCATTCCCATCTTCCATTCCCTGTCACCCCTACGCGCAATTCGGGCTCCGCATTCAGCACACCAATGAGCACGGCAACGTCGATTTCAGATATGTCGGATGACATGCCCATGACCCCTACAACTCCCTCGTCACCGCCCATGTACCCGAGCGATCCGTTCTCAACGTGCTCATCGGACGATAAAGAGAATATGCCATCAGCGTTTGAGCCTGTCATCAACAAGATGCGCGTGGAATCGCCTCCTGATCAATATCTTCCTCACGACTTCGTTGCCTACAGTCGGCCAGCCCTGCACAATCTCAATATCTCTTCGCCACGGGTTTCATAGCGGCTCACGGACGCTCCTTGCACACCCCTTCCCCATTTGACGCATTTTCTCCAGTATTTCAAAACGCAAACAACCGCAAAATGTACCACCAATACACGTCGCATCGACCTCTCTCTGGCATCTCGTTTCTCTGTTCTTGCACTCAACCACCATGCACTCATCACTATCCTTGCAATTGTTTCATCATTCTCAGCATCATCCCCTCAGTATCATCGGGCGCAAACAGTCGGTTGGAAGGACGACAGATCGAAGAGTGGAATGGACGTCACTCCCCATCTCAATCTCAATGGACCATGACGTGTAGTAACGAACGTCATTCACTACGGATTCCACATTTGCATCTTGTCCTGGTTTTTGTTGTTGTTCTCACATAGAGATAATCTTACCGCGCTCCCCTTGCATACACATTCCCCTTAGTCGCCCTGACACTCATTCCTCGCCTTTTGTCACTATGCATTTTCCATTGGCATCACTTTCTCTTTTCTTTTACAATCAACAATTCCTCGCACAATTCCTTGGGTTTCCTGCCCGAACCGCCACCACCTTAGTACCAAGTATATTTTATTCTTCACCTTATCGTATATTCTGTTCTACTTCTTATTCAGCCCGGCCGTTACCCTTTCTTGCTGGTCTTTCCCCCCGCCAGTTTCCTCTCTCTTCTTGGACATTTATCACCGATCCCTCCATCTCCATCATCGTCGTAATTGCTTACCCGCAATCCCTTACKGCAACCGGCACTACTTTGTGAAGTATTTCTTTTACTGCACATAAAGATTTGTTTTATTTGACATCGCCTTGCATTGTGCCGTGCCTTTCCATCGCTGTCGTTGCAATCATTTGCTGTCTGTCTGAATACCAACATATCATACCATCCTTGTTGTTTACTACCCTGCGCCGAGCTGCTCGGCCAATATACTGTCGTTGTGTGAACCGATGATTTCAGGTCCTCGTCATTGCTATCTGAAGCAAGACCTGCCCATTTCAAATGCTGTGCATCTCTTCTGCACCAGTGAATTGGCACCGAAATCACCCGATCCCGCGATGGACGCTATCGAATGCATTCCTATATATTACTTATATTCAGGAGGTCTGGCGCTTTCAGGTACTTGGCTTGTAGATACTTATGAGCCGTCCGTTCTATGTCTTTTGTCCGCGATTACTTCAGTCCACAGTACACAGCAGCCAGTGCGAATATCAGGGAAGACGTATCGGTCGCTGGTTACCTGAGAGCCGCGCATCAGACGAACTCGAAGGACTTGGGACCCGGGGCCAGATTCAGATGGTGCTTGAGCGGACGCCGATGGGGAACACAATTGGAATTAAAGATATCCAGGATGGCCGACCGGTGGAATGGTGAGTTCATGAGATGGTATATTCGTGCTACATTATTCGGCCTCGTGTATTGCACATAGAGACCAAAAGGGTATGAGGCTGCCNGCTTGCAGTACTTCTGCGCATGGGGATACAGCACAGACCAGCATTGACTATATGGTGGTGGGGCTGGACATGACGCTCTCAGGATTTTGGCYGTCTTGGAACGAGGGAACTCGTCCCACCAGATTGTGATCGTGGGCTCGATAAAACCGTGATATCCCAACGGGAAAGGCAAATCTTGTAATTCGGTCAAAGTATTTAGGAGTACAGAAACGAAACAGCCAGAGCATAATTCCAGTCAATAAGCATTAGCGGGCGAGAATCACGAGATAGGCTTGAGTGTGAACATGACAGACCTAATTAACGGTTCGCTGATGTCAGTTCCATTCTACGAAGCTCTCAACGATCTGTGGGTGAGGGCGACCGGACAAACTTCGTTAATAACCAAAATCGGGGCCCGCAATCCCATGCCTCGAAGGATCCTACGTATGTACGTAGCTTCTGTGAATTGCGAAAGGGATCATTAGGGAATGATTAGGGGCAGCTTAGAACCAGCCTGTGAACACCTTGCTCTGCGTGCGAGGACGCGCCCAACTTGAGGTAACATGGTTAATTGACGGTATAAGTACAACGTTAACAGTGAAACTCCCGATTTCTCTACGTAAACCAGAGCCTCAACCATCAGACAACCAACCACCCGCTGCGTCTGGGGTGGCGTAAAGGTTGCCGTCGGGAAGCCAGAAAGAATTTACTCCAGAACCCACTTATCGCCCTCCTTCTTAATACCAACGGGTCGCTTCTCGTCCAAACTAATGCGGCCTGCGTGCAATATAGCGGTGGTCAAAACCGTATTCTCGATAGTCGGGAAGCCTTGACCATTGAACACGCTCGGTTGAGCTTCGCCCGTGTTTACGCTCCGAGCGGCGTCGACGAATTTCTCAATGGAAATGTAACCATAGCCTCGCTGGCCGTCGAAATGACCAGTAGCAGATGGGGAATATTTCATGCTAATATTCGGTTTTGTCAGTTGGAATGGGGAGTCGGAGCGTACCCGGTTTGCGTGTATCACGGAGCAAGGGCGAAGCAATATCAGAACAGTGGGCAGGGTTCGTAAGAGATGAATCACGTACTAGAATGGATTGACCCAGGCCTTTCCTGTCTCATCGAAAGTCACATCATAACCGCGGTGCGCCTGGTCGATTGAAATATCCCCCTGCGGCAAAAGTTAGAATTAGGAACAACGACAAAACGCCACACTAGCATTCATACCTTTTCACCCATGTAGTACCAGTGCTGGGACGTGTGGACGCCCGACTTGAGAGGGGCAGTCCAGCTTGCAGTTGAAATCGCCGTGCCTTTGTGGTTCGGACTTTTGATAGACTGGAAGTCGATCAGCAGGGTAATTGTATCTTCCGTTCCAGGAACGCAGTTGTATGGGTCGCTCGTTGCAATCCCCTGAGCGGCGCTAGCCACCACCCGAGTTGGGACAGCGATGTCCTGGAGAATCCAGCAACAGATGTCGACATGGTGGGATGAGAGGTAATAGCTAGTAACAACGTAACAGACGTGAGTTGTGATTCCGAGATGCCAATTCTGAGGAACGTATCAACCTGATATCGGAATCTTTGCCGGCCCACGCCTTGAAAGTTTCGAGCTGACTCTTGGGTTGAGCCATCCATGCGTTGAAAAAGTTGAACTCTCCGAGGGTGGCAACACGAGCCTTGGCATCGCTATAAGTAGGGTCATAGCTTTGATAAGTGCGTATCAGCATCCCTTTGTCTGCCGTCTCCTCACAGTTCAAGCTCACCGTTTGTGATGCTCGACCCAGCAGACAACGTTCTTCTTTTTCGCTGCTTCGATCAGAGTGTTATGATGCTCCAGCTTTTGCGTAGCAGGTTTGGTTATCAGCACATGCAGCCCGCGCTCGATGGCGTAAAGTGCGATAGGGAAATGAGTGCCTAAAACAGGCGCTCAGTTCGGCGTCACTAAAAATGTGTAGTAACCTACTATCCGGGGTGAAGATGATGACGGCATCGCCAGGCTTCAGCTTGTCTATAGCAGCTTTGTCTGGTAGACGAAAGAATGCGAGTTAAGATCGTTACACTCTAAGCTCCGAAAACCTTACAAGCTTCGGGATCAACCTTGCCCTCCTTCGGATATTCGTCGAAACTGGGCAGTATTTCGTTAGATTTGTCACGAATGATTCGCAGGGACGATAGGCTCACGTCAGATTCATGTCCTTGTAGACGCCTCCAATATTCTTGTCAAGGTGTTGACGAATGGCAGGGAACTTCCCCCCATTGACTCCAACCATGCCAAGATAGTCAACCCGTTGTTACAAATTCATGTGAGTGCTACAGATCGTTACGATAGTGGAACTATGCTCACCTTTCCGAGTCGCCTCAGGTCAAAGAGAGTGAGCGCGACAACCTTTGAAGAATGTCAGAAGACGGAGACAATCCGGTGTTGGGTCCATACCCCAATCTGTGAACGACATTCCGAGGTCAAGACTCCAGACGCTTAATGGAAGAGAAATGAAANCTCTCAACCTTTTTATCAGATGTAGACGCTCCAGAGCCTGTCCATCCTGTAGTGTACTCTCCCTATTCAAGTCAGATTTTGAGCCTGTTGTGCGGAGACATTCCGGGCTCACAGTACCGCCTGAACAGATGAAAATCGTCAATTAACTCGGAGTGGTTATCTTGTGCAAACTCACACATCAGGACATTGAGCTTTTTATTCTCTGGGGTCGCCATGGTGGAGATAAGAAATTGGTGAGAGAAATGGGGTGAGTTGCATCCTTCTTAAAGATGGTCCAACGATTGAACCTCGGAAGAACAGGAGCTCGCCACGGACCGCTCCAGTCAGAGAAGGTGTCCAAGGCGGACCGGCGGTGGGATCTTGCCGCCGGGCGTGTGAACGAGTCTCTGATCGACGGCGGCACTGCCACTGGCTTCTCTGAACGTGGAAAAGGTGCGCCAAACACGTGGGGCCAATGACGTCTGAGTCAATCTTGCTTCTGTCAACTGGCACCAACTTTGCTAGCGGGCATTTGCCTCGTGCTGAATAGAACCTTGAACCTGCATGCAACCTTGATTCTCTCCCCTTCCACCATCAATGCCAATCACTTCTGCCACCAGTTCTCCGCCCGACTCTGGCTTTACCCCGAGGAAGGAGTTCATCCGAGACCAGGCTCAGCCAAACACATTTGCTATCCTCGCCCTCTCCAGCTCCAATTTCCTCCGTCTCTACTCCTTCTCTCAGACCTTCATCGACGGGCTCCAGCGTCTCTTTAACAAGCAGGGAATTGATATCGCATGCAGAGAGGATGCGCCGCAGAACCTTTATGAGCTATCCATCGACCACAAACCCTGGGCCAATCCCAAGTCGGTCTTCACCGAGAAACTCTTGCTTGACATATTCACTCTCGTATATCAATCGGGCTACACCTTTCTGTCGTGTATAGACTATGGGAGGGAGCCTGATGACAGGATCGCCATGGCGTTCTCCAAGCCCTCAACCCCATTGCCTAGTCCGAATACTAGCTCCAGGGCCGGGACTCCCCTTCCTCCCACCGGATCACCTCTTCTCAATGGCTCCCACCCATCCATTCCAGAGCAGAGTAAAACTCGCTCGCGGATGCCGTTTGCCCTCTCCTTCTCATCGACGACCGTCATGAGGGTCATTTCACCGCCGCTCCACTTGACGCCGGCCATCCTCCAGGCCGTTCGAGGCTCATGGCCCCGCGGAGTGGTATCTGAAAAGAAGGTTGGGGACAACTGTTTTGAATTCAAGTTGAAAGGTTACAAATGTATGTGGATTCATACGCCTTTATCAACATCGTTCTTGACATTCATGGTCACCAGGGTTTCAGCAGGATAATTTCGCCCCTGATTCCTTGCAACACATACTGTCCCTTCTTAGCTCTTTAGACGCCCACTCTTTCACCCTTTTGGCCTCATTGTCCTTGACCAACCGCTCACGGGTCAAAGATTTATGGATCTTTACCGGCCCCGCTGCAACTGGAAGCGACATCCTTCATGAGGAAGCGTCTTTACAAGTTCATTCACGAGACCACTCCATTGAAATCCGTAGACCTGCTGGAGACGGAAACGTAATGCCTGCAGAGTCTTCCAGGTCAGGCCAACATAGGAGACTTGCAACCGAAACATCCCTACCCACTGCCCAACCCATGACCTCCCATCATTCCCGATCAGCTACGGAGGACATGAGCCAACGTCATCAACAGAACAATAGCCCAGCCACTCCCCCCCATCAGCCACACCTTCTGCGTAAACCGGCTCCCCGAGCACAGGTTCCTGTGTCTGTTGCGCACGAATCGGAAAGTGAAGGAGAAGAAGAGGACAGTGGGTACGCTCATGGTCGAGCGAATCTTCCCAGCATGATTTCCTCCAATTCTCCAAACATGACGGGCATAGGCGCTATCGGCCATGATAAGCCGTATCCGTTTGGTCCATTCAACGGTGATTCGCAACATGGTGGAGCTCCCTTTGTACCCCAGGATTACCCGCATCATACCCCCAACGAGACAAAGATACTACCCCCTTCTTCTTATTCTCCCCCTGCAACGCCCCATCGTAACACCCTCACCCCGCCTCTGCTAAGTCCAGGGACGTTCCGTGATTCTGCCCTGTCTTCGCAAAGTGACGTCAGTCAGGACATCCCAATCAAGTGGACCGGTGCTGGCAGAGAGGACGGAGCCATGTTATCGAAGCCAGGTCACAGCTCGGTCGGTACTCCCAAGTTTCCTGGAGGGTGGCAAGCAACACCAATCGACGAAATCGAAGAGCACGAAGCTACCATAATCCCGCAACCCGAACCCAAGGTTCGGACACCCATCTATGAAACGATGTCCAGGGTCGAGGCCCCAGAAATCGTGCAGCCGAATGTTGCGCTGAGGAAGAGCGAGGCTGTCGTTTTCGGGATGATCTCAGCGACATCTCCATCTCCGCCGCCCATGCCCTCTTCACCACTGTCTGCTCCGCCACGATCTCCTGTTATATTGCAAGAAGACAGAGTACCTTCAAGGAAGTCGGATAAATCCTCCAGGAACGATTCGTCGGGCCAAGGTGGACAAGGCTGGGTGCTAGTCAACGTTGAGGGCACCGCAAATTCGCGGCTCCCGATTGCCGAAGCTCATCTTGGGAGCAGCTCGAAGTCTACCCCGGCGGGCGAAGCATCAAACGGCGCAATTAACCAATTGACACCCAGCATGAGCAATACCCCAAATCCTCCTGAACAACCCTCGCACGCTGCGAAAGCGATCGTCATCGTGGATGCCCTTGAATCCAAGCACAAGAAGAGCAAATCGGCCTCCGCCACCAAGGAAACTGGCGAGGGCAGTGGGGTACGACGATTCTTTTCTTTGAACAGAAAGAATTCGGTACGTGAGCTGGTTTGAGACAAGAGCGGGTCCATGCTCATGTTCCGCCGTGTTTAGAAGAAGGTACGAGCAGGCGGGGATGGGCAGATAGTGGCGGAGCGAGAGCGTACGATCAGCGAGTCGAAACAGTCTAATACCACGATCTCTCGCTCTACTCTGCGGGATAGGATTCGTATCCTTGGGACCCCTGAGGCGACGCGAAGGGAAGACAAACCACGAGACATAGACTGATCACGAACCTTATGCACTAACCTTGAGACGATGGCAATCTCCCTACCATATTTTGTACTCTTGTAATTTCTTTTGGGACAGCATCTAGTGTACATCCTCTATGCTCTATACTTCTATGGCTAACTGGACATCGGATAGACTATCTGTACTCGTAATCAAAGTTGGACTCTTGGAACTTGTACTTTGCGTTGTCACAGCTTCGCGATCACGTGGAGACAGCCCACGTGTGCCTGCAATCGCTGGCAGCCCGAGCAGACGAGAGCAAAAGCGTCGGCGCAAGGGCTGTAGCACTGATGCTGCAAAGGCCCGAAGCACAGAACGCAGGTCCGCAAGGCCATGTTGCGGAATTCTACCAGGAGGTGATATGCGTTGGCACACACTTTAGGCAATCTGCTGAGAAAAGCGAGGAGGCAGCTACCAATTTGGCAGGTGAGGCAGGACATCGGGTAAAGCTCGACCACGAATAAGCACCATCGCCCAGACGCTGCAGAACGATGGCCCGGACTGTGACGAGAGGCCTCAGGACGACGAGCGGAGACAGGAGAAACAGCGGCTCCAGCCCCGCGGGGGGGGGAGGAACACGGTCGAAAGCAGTGGAGGAAATAA
>SDEE01000788.1:0-21864 GCA_004126415.1 Candolleomyces aberdarensis
TCTAAAGTCAGGTTCAACAAGTACACCCCCAGCGCAGGATATAAGAAATGAGACTTTGCCAATACCTAAAAAGCAGTTAAACAATGTTGCAAATATCAGCTCAGTGTGAAAGCTGTTGTAATTTCTTGGTTGCTTTTACTGCTGCTGCCTAGTACATATCAATGCCAACAAACACTCAATGGTCTAGAATTTTACACATTGCTAGCGAATTTTTGTGGGTTTCCATCCTATTGAAATTCAACAATATCACTAAGAGCCAAAAGGGGGTTCTCACTGCGCATGATGACCAAACAAAATACAGAATGAATCAATGCCTGCAAAGAAAGAAGGTTGGTCTAGAAAAAAAAGAGAAATGTAAACCCTCGTGTTTGCCGCATGCTGTCATGCAGTGCGGCCCGCTACACAAGTCATAACGTGACCGATCGGTTACCGGTCTAGCCACTGGGCCGGCGCGCACATCACTATTTTTACCACGGGTGGCTCCATGTGGCTGCGCACAAACTGCCGATTTGCCATATTTTAATAATATTTACCGCCCTTCCGAGCGACTGATATAGCACAGGTTCGGCCTCGTGTCAGCGTGACCTTCTCCAAAGTTCACATCAAGTTATCGATGGACAAACATCAAGGTAAGGCCTGCCGTTCCTCGTCTTCTCCGTCCACCACTAATACCCATCGCATACCTGGAAAGTGCCTAGACAGAGAGCTCGCAGCCAAGATGACGAATGAGGAGTCCGCCCTGTGGAGCGTAGTCGTCTTCAATGTGCGTGTACCGCTCAACGCTCAAGCTCTTCATGTACATCATGCCGACCGGAATCGCCAAGTCGAAGACAGTTCCTCAACATCGGTTCACCAAACCGTCTCCGAGGTTTTTGCAAACATGTTCCATGTCCCTCAAGCAGAAATTGGAGACAGCATCGAAGGAAGGGACAAGGAGCACCCGATAGTACTAGATGGCTACCAGGTTGCGGATTTCCGTGCTCTGATGAAGGTTCTATACCCTTCGTAGGTCGACTCGCTAATTCTCTCGCTAGAATGGACCCAGGCCGAGTGACGTGATATCTGGATCGTACACCTTGACGAAGACCGAATGGATGAGAGTTCTAAACTTATCGACGAGGTGGCAGATAAACAATACAACGACCGACCACCAAAAGAAAGCAAAAGAAAGCAAATCGAAAAAATACATAAATTAGCAAGATCGAAAAGTAGATGAGTACAGTGGGGTTTCTGCTACGGAAAGGCTGAGATTGAGCCATTAGTACGAAGGGGAACAGCAGGGAATTAACCATCGTCACCGTCACCGTGAGCCAGCCGCTGTAGAAAAAACGACGAAGAAAACAGCAGTTGGTAGCAGCAAGGAACACGGGATATTTCAAGATCGTCTATCAGGAGTGGTACCGATGCAGGTGGTAGTTGACGGCGATTCGGTCGAGTGGTTTGATGTGCTATGACGATGGGACACAAAGAGAAAGGCTCGAGGGGTTGGACGTCTTCACAGGAATTCTTGGCCGGCGAATAGGCGAGCGATGCACTTCGAACCTCAACGGGCTGAGAGGGCATCACGACGCCGAAATACTAGCCGTTCAATTTTTCTACGGGAACAAACAAGCTCAATACAAAATTTCAAAGTGAAGCAAAGAGTAGAATGGATCGAAGGGGGGAAGAGGAGGCAAAACGTCGACAAGGAAATTCAGAACGGGCTCCCTTACCCGGTCATGCAGACAAGCCCGTGCTGGTAGAATAGGGAGATGCCAACGGCGAACGTAGGAGTCTGCGGGGTCTGCCTAGTTGCAAACGAAGAGGCGGATGGGGCCACCATCCAATGCCGATCCAGCCACCGCCAGTGGTTGGGTTTCGTCATCATCATCCGAGGTAGATCTAACGACCTACGGGCTCCCACTCTACCTCTCCATATCTTCAAACTCCATCCTCGTTTACTTCGTCGCATTCCTTCATTTCCCTTTCCCAGTTGTAAACTCGAGACAAACCGAAGAGCAGGATGGACAGGAAGCAACCACCTCTCACTCAGAATCCCCGAGGAACCGGAGTGAGCTAAAGGAGAGCGAACGCGGATGAGATAAAGCGAGACATCAAAACGGAACTTGGAAGATCCGGGGTCGAACGATATCGAGAGAGGTTCGAAAAACGAGAACTTGCAAGAATAATGCGGAAAAGAGAATGAAGAAAGGTCCAGGACGCGCCTTCTGTTATACATTCCACCGCAAATACGATAACCCAATAGGAGAATCGGTTGAACAACCTGGCAACGTCAACGCTCCCGTTCAATCCTACACGGGAAAGAATGAATAGATTCAGTCAGCACTTCGGTAAGGCCAGTCAATGCGACCACAAAACGTCAAGAACACGATGGTAGGGAAGAATGATGACGATGGGTGGGAGATATCGAGTCCGAATGAACAGCGTAAAAACTCGGCACCCCGCCAATGAAGCAAAGCAACGACGGAGGCGCAAAAATGGAGGACATAAATGAACCAAATGAATCAGTGGGTGAGATAGTGTGACGCCTGAGTCGAGTCGAGTCCGACCTGTAACGTCGCCCAAAGATCCCGCCAAACAATTGAACCAAGGCAGGCGCAATAGATCCCTTTGAAACGAAACAAGAAGGAAGGGAGGCGGAGGGCGAGGCGCAGAAGAGAGGAGAGAAAAGGCAAAGGAGGGACATATGAGAGGAGAAGCAGAGCCGAGGAGGACGGACACGATACTTGCATCGCACAATACTCTCATTCGCCAACAACGCCCAAACCCACAGAGCCACCATCCCCGCATGTATTACCGCCAAGAGCTTCGACGCTCGCGAACCCTACTCCAAAGTTACCCCGTGCTGAGGACTGAGGTCCAAAGGGAGAAGGGTAGAGGAGCAGTGCTCTATTCGGCCTGGATAAAGATTGAGTCGATGCTGAGGAACCATGGAAGCAGGAGGGATAGAGGTTAGAAGAGAGCGATGAGAAAATGAAAGGATCGCCGGCCAAATAGGTACGAGAATAAATACCGACAGCACCCTCTCTCTATTACACAAATAAGTCCAGGCGACCCACGAAGAACATGCTCCCTCCACAGACGGCCCCTGTGCTCGCCATGTCTGATTCCGAGACGTCATGGTTCAAGCCAAGTACCAGAGGGTCCCACATTTGGAGTTGATGCCTATTAGTGCGCAGGCCCAGTCGGCGGAGAGGCTTGCGAGTGTTGCGAGTGAGATTCGGAGTGGCTGTTGGGAGGACAAGAGGATTGAGCGGACGAGAGGGGTGTGAAGAAAATGTAACGTGCCTAGGATAGAGAGATCGCACAGAGTTTATCTGGCCAACTTTCCTGGGATGAAGGTCATCGACTTTCCCTCGTTCCAGCAATTAGGTGTCGACCTAGAGCATAGGAAAAGGACAGGAAAAGAAGAGAAGAAAATGAGGACATACCAACAGCAGCCTTCTTCCGATTGCACAGATATATCAACAGGCCCACAAATACAGCACACTCGCTCCACAGACAGCTATGTTCGCTTCGTTGAATATCGAGCCGTCACGGTACAAACGGGGGACGCCGCGTTTGGGCCTGAGGACTACAAGTGCGGAGGGGCGGTCGGCAGAGAGAGGCTTCTCAGTGCCACGGGAGAGTTTTGGAGGAGCTGTGAGCGAACGAGTCAAACGAACAAGCGTCGAGCGCAGAGAGGAGCGGGCGGTCGAGGCGGTCGAGGAGGCGAAAGGCGGCAAAAGAGCGGGGACATCGATCGTCAGTTCAACAAGCATACTAACAAAGGGGGTGGACGGGGCGCATCTGACTATAGAAGAGGTCGCACCCGGTTTAGCTGGGCGTGTTCTTGGAGAGGGCTGAAAGTCACCGAACGCCATCTTTTTTTCACTCCTCTGACCCGTCAAATTGGATTCGTTAGCATGAACTCGGTGGAGCGAGCAGGGAGTAAGCGCCGTCGGCCGTGTGTCCAGAGATCTGCCATCTTTGCCTTTTTTGTTCACCTTTCCCCTGCCGAGAAGAATGTCGTTGGTAGTCGTGTGCAGTGGCGAGCTACACAACAGTCGAAAAGCTACTCCAAAACGCTTACTAGACATGTCTCGCCAAGTCGCAAGTTACCGAACCATCAGCACAACTCGAGGTGTTTTCCAAGGCAACCAAACAGGCCGTATTTAAATTTCTGCATTCAGTACAGTGATATACGCTATGCTCAGCCCTTGTAACAAGTATGTATACGGAGGAGAGCCACTAGAAGGAAGAGAATGGCTTATCAAGTGGAGATGTGTCCCCGCATATACACTTTACGTTGACAATACACTATATCAAGAATCTAGTGTCGTGATCAAGCCTTTCATTCCTCTATTGTGAGTAGCACTGAGTTGTGTCCTACAACGAGGGGATGGTGGAGTGGGTTCAACGAGTTGTTGATCGGAGAATCTCACAAAACGTTGGCCACTCAGTGCAGTGACTGCCGAACTGGCCGAGGCCTGCCAACTGGCTCGGATCGAGCAACCGTCAAGTCGCGTTCAGAGCGAAAGCGAAGTTTGGGCGGTACATAGAGCTACAGGGGTGGTGATTGAAAAATGTGGGTCCTCACCAAAAAGTATGGGTGGTGTCGGAAAAGTATGGGTGGTCACAACGTTGGTGTGATAGCCGAATGTAGGGGTGGCGGTCATTGCGAAAGCCGGTGCAGTGGTCCTCAGTGTTGGGGTGACTCTGATGAATGCCAAAGTTGGTGTGATTACAGCGAAAGCCTCCAAATTCAGGGGTGAAAAGTAAAAAATATGTGTGATTTATTAAATGTTACATTTGAACGTCATACACAACTTTCAACGTTGACCACCAACTTGACTTAGTGACCTCAAATACAAGGATTTCTCGAGAAACAGTGGTGGAAACTCAAAATATAGGTGCGGTGTATTAAATGCTACATTTGAACGTCATATAATCTGATCATACGTGGGTCGCAATTAATATGATTGGAGTGGGATAGTGGGAGAAAGCGGGCTAGGCAACATTCCCTCTTCAAGCGTGCTTCTTGCCGATGCTACTTTGTTGAAAGTGAGAAAACAAGAGCTTGAACAGGTAACTACTGATCCCAAGATTCGTATCTAGCGATTTCGTCCCCAAACTCCTCGAGTATTTTCTGAGAAGCACTACCATTCTCAATCGCATTCTTACCCGATCTGAGTTTGATATAATTGTAATGAGTGCTGTAGGAGCACGAAGGACAGGTGTAGGTCATGGAAGACAACGCACGGTTTGAGCAGCCCCTGCAGATCACATGCTGCAGGTGAACATCGAAAGTGGCCTTCGCAGGTCCAGTAGCCGGAATATCCACTACAGCGTGCATGCTGAGTGTTCCACCAGGTATATAGAGGCTGGTGCAATCGTCGACTGCTATTATCCGGGAGCAGGAGATACAGTTTCTGCTGCTCGTGAACATCGCAGCTTTGCAGGACCAGCACGCGAGCATGCCGAGAGTGAGGCCAGTAAGAGCCAAGCCTTCTTCATGTGGTATGCGAAGAATTTGGTTCTGGATCCACAACAAGGTGCACGCCATCTCCGCCCCCAGAAGAGACCTGAGCTCGGCCAGGGGCTGGATAGGATCTTCAGAGACAAGCTCGGTCAGGCCATCTTGGAACCATTTTGCAACTTGATGTTCTCGACCTAGGGCAATTTTCTCCATGGGGCTCAGAGAAACCCTTGAGAGTTCATCGATGGCATGTTTCCGGATCTGGATTCAGAGATTAGGCTCAGAGCTCGAGATTGGTGAATTTACCGAATCTTCAGCGTACCTCCTTCATGCTCCACCTCGTCGACAAGTTCAGCACACCGATCCATCCCTCTTTGTCCAAGTTCAAGGTACCTGAGATAAAGTCGTGCGGCCTATCAACGTAATGCGGACGCTCAAATCGGAGACTTGGAAGTCAGGTTACGATACTCACGTTGGGTAGAGGATCTTCAACAACGCATCGAAGTGGGTAGCCTGATAACCCTCCAGCACAATTGGATGCTCTTCATCTTGTCCATCGACGCGTCCCTCACTTCCACTGGGCAGGTGAAACATGGCCTCGAAGACTTCAGAATGTTCGGCAAATCTATATTGAGGAGCCTCAAAAACAATTTCCTCAACCTAGAACACCATTCAGCCAAAGATCAGCCATCCATGTGGATCGTGCAATCGTCGGTGTACTGAATTCGGCATACTTTGAAAAAGATGATGCCACCCCATCGGGTACGTTTCGGACGGGCGATGGGCGCGGGGGACGTTGCATCATTGACAGGCGCGTTCGAGGAGGTTGACATGATGGTAGTTGTAGGAGCGAAAGAAGATGGGCGCTTGATATGCGAAATGAAACTATCGATTACACATATACATAAAGCGATGCAGACACGAGGCCTATCATGTGCCTTCTAAATATGGCGTAAACACTGGGGAAAAGGTCGGGCGGCTTTTGGGCCTGTTCTGACCCTGAAACGTGTTTGATTTTGGTACATGCTCCCTAAATATTGTATTTCTCCAATTTCTTGGAATTATTCTTTCCGCCAGGTCGCAAAGGTTGGAAATATTGAATTCATTCATTCGTCCGATCTGATTTCCTCCTTTCCACTCCTCTCTTGATCCTCGGTCTATAACGAAGGTTGAACGAGGAAGAATGAACTGATTTTGAGGCCAAAACCGTTCTAAATTCACTTCCTGATTCTTTCTCCAGGGCGGTGCTACTTCATCGGTATGTTTTACATCGTCCTCACAAACGAGGCCTATGTGGTCCTATCGTCTCTGTGCAGTTTTATTCGCGTTGACTGGGTTGATGTGGTCCTTGATGGAGAGGGGACCTTGCTATCCTCTGCTCATCACCCGGTTCTTTGTTTTGGAATCCTGTTGCTTATTGCTTGCGTCCTTTCTTTAATATTTGCATCCTTCTGAACTCCCCTTTTGATCTGGCTTGCTGGTGAGGCTTTTCTCGATTGGATCGGCCTCTTGCACAGTCTGGTAAATGTCAGAAAAGTCCGACCGGCCCGTCCAACGGTGGTTGCGTGGCCGGCCCGTTTGGCTCTGTGCCAACGGCTGTCCAGCGGCGACGCCACAGCCGGTGCAACTGTTCTGCCTTTCACTGCAAGAAAGGAGGTGGTTCCGCGTATCGCGACATAGTGCGGCAATGTGACAGACAGATTGATTTTTGCAGTGTTTATTTTATACTGTGACCGGCTGGGACAGCCATGTTAAATGGGTCTTTGTTTCTTTCCTTTGTCGTCTTCTTTGCAAGGTGCTTCATTGACTAAATCCCGAGATACATGAATTATACCACCGTGATAATCTGTGTATATCCTTTGTTCAGCCAATATTTTCGATGGAAATATGGTTTATACTTAAAGGAACCAAGGGCCGATGGCTTCATCGTGCCTCCTGCAAAAATAAAGCTGCCGTAGGACCACAAAAGTCAATCTGTCTATCGCAATGCCCGACCTCTGTCACGGTCTGCAAAAGCCCCTCCTTTCTTACAGTGTTTGGTGGCAATGCAGACGGGACCGGCATGTGTTGCCGCTGGCGGCAACGGCCTCCAACGGGCGTCGNAGTTTYCCGACATTAATTTTTTTTTTTTTTTTTTTTTCTTTAAATTTTTTTTTTTAGAAAAGGTCAATATTAGTATATTATTTCGGCTAGTATATAAGGCATTACCGATTGATAATTTATTCTATTTATAATTATAAAGGTTAAATTTTTATTGACTAAGAATCATAAAAAACATATAATTATATTTGTAAATAAAAATATTTACCCCCATCTCCTTTGCCCCTTTCCTTTTCCCGATAGGGAAAAGGTTAGAAGGGGAAGGAGGTAAGGGGGTCCTAACGCTAAACCAATAAAAAAATTTAACCTTATCCGTCCACCGCTTCGGCTTCCTTTAAGCTCTCCTTATTCCTTTTATATCCTTCCCCCCTCTCTACCCCGCAAGGGTAGAGAGGGGGTAAGGGGGAGGCCCCTTTTTTTTCTCCTGTCCTTAAGAATAAGGGGATAGAGGTAAAGAGGGGATAAGGAAAAGCTTAGTTANTTTTTTTTTTCTAGTAGACATAGGCAATTTAGTATTTTTATAAATACAAAAAATATTGAAACTTTTTTCTCCCTTTTCCTAACCTATCCTTTTTATATCCAGAGGAAAGGAAAGAAGGGGACCCTATCCTCTGCCCCTAACCTAAGGTAAGAAGGGGATCGAGGGCAGGGAAAGTAGTGGGAAAGGGTTATATAAGGATTAGCTACTTGCTGAATCAATCCAAATTAAGAAATCAGGAGAAGATACAGCTTCTACTACTATAGGCATAAATCCATGCCAAACTCCACATATTTCACTACATTGACCATAGAATGTACCCGGTCTTTCAGCTAAGAAAGATACTTGATTTAATCTACCAGGAACAGCATCTAATTTTAAACCTAATGAAGGAACAGCGAAAGAATGTAATACATCCGCACCTGTAATAATTAATCTAATATGGCAATCAACAGGTATAATTAATTTATTATCTACGTCTAATAATCTAAATTGACCTAATTCTAAGTCAGATTCAGGTATCATATAAGAATCAAAATCAATAGAATTTCCACTATCTGTAACAAAATCTGAATATTCATAAGACCAATACCATTGATGTCCTACAACTTTAATAGTTAAAGTAGGAGATATAACCTCATCCATTAAATATAATAATCTAAATGAAGGGAAGGCTATAGCAATTAAAATTAATGCTGGTGTAATAGTCCATACTAATTCTAAAACTGTACCATGTGTTAAATATTTATGAGCTATAGGGTTTTTATTATTGCTGTAATAATATATTATTGAAAATAATACCCAAGCAACTGATAAAAATATTACTATTAAATAAAATCCTATAGTATTATGTAAAGTTACTAATCCTGTAAAACCTGGTGCAGCACTATCTTGGAAACCTAATTGCCAAGGTTGAGGTGCATCATTAAAAATAGTATTAAAATATGAAAATAATAAATCCATTATTTTTTTATAAGTTAATCTATTTATTATCCTCTTAATTTTTTAATACCGGACGGCTGTTCAATTCCACTACCCCCTTCTCTATATCCTCGATCCCCTATCCCCTTCTAACCGCCAATGGCGGTAAGGGGAAGGGGGCAGAGGGCAGGGATAAAAGGGGTCCCCCTATCCTCTTCCCCCATTTCCTTTGCCCCTTTCCTTTTCCCGATAGGGAAAAGGTTAGAAGGGGAAGGAGGTAAGGGGATCGAGGGTGGGGGAGGGGTATAATGTATAATTTTATAAGCACAGTAGCCCCTTTTTCCCACATCTCCTTACATCAAAAAGAAAGAAGGGAGGGGGTACTAACACCTACCTTTGCTTTAAGGCAAAGAAGGATCCCCTACTTACCTAAGGTTACCTTAGGTTAGCGGTTAGGGAAAAAGGGGAAGTGATAACGGAATTTAAACTTAAGATGATCTTTAAAATAAATAAAAAAGAGTTAAGAAGGAATTGAACCTTAAATTTAAAGACTTTGCAGGTCTTCTACAGAACCATCTGTAAACTTAACCCTCTTTACCACTACCTTTCCTTGCTCCTTTTATCCTCTTGCCCTTAGGCTAGGGAAAGAGATAGGGGGGTGGGGGAGGGGAAGGATATAAAAGGGCTATAGTAGAATTATTCTTTTCCGGATTCGAACCAGAATGTGCACTTTAGAAGAATGCCGTTCTAACCATTGAACTAAAAGAATTATTTACTTATTTCCCCTCTGACCTTATACCCTACCCTATCCTCTTCCCCCCCCCCCTAAAGGGGGAGGGCAGGGTTACCTACGGATAGGGGTGATGGAGGGGGAAGATAAACTACCGTAAGGCAAGTATTATAAGGCAAAAGGAGTAAATATTTTTATAACATCTTTAGCTTAATGGTAAAGCAATTACTTCCGAAGTAATAGATTATTGGTTCAAATCCATTAAGATGTTATTTACTTTATCCTTAAAAAAAAGCGGGATATGCCAATACTTTCCCCCCCCTTTTACCTCCTTTTATCCCCTTTCCTAAGGGCAAGGGGAAGAGAAAGGAGAAAGGTATTATCCGCTTTTTTTTTTTTTATTAATAAATTAATTTAAAGAAACCTGCGGTTAGAACATAAGCTGCTTATCCTTAAGGATAGCTACTCGGGCACTGTCGGATTCGAACCGACGACTTTTTTTAGAAGTACTCGTTTTCAAGACGAGCGCCATAAACCACTCGACCAAGTACCCTTATTGCCTAGCCCTCATTTTACTTTGCCCTTACCGCCTAACATATCCCCGTANGGGGGGGGGGGCAAGGGTCCCCTTCTATAAAGGTAAGAAAAAGGCGGTTATAGGTATAAAAATCAAAAGCAAGGGGTGGTTAAAATAAAAAATTACGAGTAATCAGATTCGAACTGATGATGTCTACTTGGAAGGTAGAAGTTATACCACTTTACTATACTCGTAGTGAAATTAGCTCTTACCACCTTCCCCTACCATCGTTCCTTATCCTAGGTTAGTATGGAAAGAGAAGGGGTCCCCTTCTTTAATTACACCTATCCCCAGCCCTCTTCCCTCGTGCCCTTACCGCCAATGGCGGTTAGTAGGGGATAGAGGATAGAGGATAGGGGGCAGGTTAGGGAAAAAGGAGATAACTTAACCTATTCCTTTGTCCGCCACTTTAGCATAGCATTAGGGTCCCTACTAACCGCCAATGGCGGTAAAGGAAGCCTTCCTTCTCCTTTTTATATCCTTAAGGAATGGAACGGAGGCTAGGGAAAAAAAGTAAATAAACACTATTTTTGAAACAAATAAAATTACGAACAAAGAGACTTGAACTCTTAAGGGATTACTCCCACTTCTGCTTAAGAGAAGATTGTTTACCAATTTCAACATGTTCGTCACTATTTTTATTTACTTTGCATCCTCCTTTTATTTTCGTTGATTATCCCCTCCCCCTCCCCCCTTTACCTAGTCCTTATTACCTCCTTCCCATTACCCTATAAGGGCTAGGGGAGATAGGAGAGGGCAATGGGGAGGGGTAGTTAAATAAAGGAGACAAGAGCGAGGCGAATCGAACGCCTACAAACAGTTTTGGAGACTGCTATACTACCATTATACTACGCTCTTAATTAAATTATTATTACTTACCTTAACTCTTCCTTTATATCCTTCTCCCCTCGGCCCTCGATCCCCTTACCTCCTTCCCCTTCTAACCTTTTCCCTATCGGGAAAAGGAAAGGGGCAAAGGAGATGGGGGAAGAGGATAGTGGACCCCTTGTTTTAATAAACTAGGAGGGATGGAAATGGATTGAGGTTAAGATACTAAATATTTTGGAGAAAGATAGATTCGAACTATCATAATTATATTGCAAATATAACCGATTAACCATTATCAGATTTCCCCTTATTATTCTTTCCCCTTAACCTATCCCCTACGGGGGCAGGGGTAAAAAACCTACTAGTTACTAATTTACCCCCCCCCCCCCTTATATCCTTAAGGAATGGAACGGAGGCTAGGGAGCCCTAGCCTAAGGGCAAGGGGAGAAGGAAAGGATAGCTTTTTTATTCTTTCTTTTATTTTCCCTTCCTTGCCTTCTATCACCTAAATATGGGGAAAATAAAGAGAGGGGAAAAAGAGGAGATACCCTTTTTTTTCTAGGGCTAGAGGAGGTAAGGGGATAGAAATTATTTTTTTCTACCCCCTTCTTACCTTAGGCTAGGGTATTGGAAACACCTGGATTCGAACCAGAACTTTCCCATTAAAAGTGAGACACTCCACCACTCGAGTTCTGCTTCCTATTTTTTCTTTCCTTTACCTAGAAAATGAGGGTAAGTATCCTTCTCCCCCTTTACCTTCTCCCCTAGCCATAAGGCTAGGGGGAAGGARGGGGGGGGGAGGAAAGGGTTATAATTTTTTATTATGAGTATAATAATAAGAAAGCCATCATTAATGCGAATAATCCTGTAGCTTCTGCTAAAGCAAATCCTAAGATTGCATAAGTAAATAATTGTCCTCTTAATTGAGGATTTCTAGCTGTAGCTAAGATTAATGATCCGAAAACTGTTCCGATTCCGGCTCCGGCTCCAATTAAACCTGAACAAGCTAAACCTGCTCCAATGTATTTTGCTGCTGCTAACATAATAAAGTAAATTTATTTTAAATAATAGTGTCTAACATATTAAATTTACATTCCTTCCTTCTTACTTCGCTATCCCCGAGCCCTTACCGCCATTGGCGGTTAGTAGGGGATAGGGGTAAAAGTTAAAGCAGTTGCCTTAGGCTAAAGGGTAGTGAAAAAAAAAAGGAAGTCTATTAATTAATACTCTTTTACTCTTAAACTAAAGCCCTCCTCTCTTTTCCTCCCCCTCCTTCCCCCTAGCCTTATGGCTAGGGGAGAAGGTAAAGGGGGAGAAGGATACCTTCCCCCCTACTCACCTATTCTAGAGAACAAATAAAAAATAAAAGAGGAAAAAAATTTTAAGACTATTAAGATTAAATAAGACATAATTAAATTAATATTTTTTCTAACTCACTACTGTCTTACTTCTTTTCCCTTTCTCCCCCTATCCCCTTCTAACCGCCAATGGCGGTAAGGGCACGGGGATAAATAGATGGGGAGTGAAAGATAGTGATAATATAAAAATACTGCCTAATTTATACCATTTTTCTCCTCTAGAAGTATATTGCCTTTCCTTCTTTCCCCTTACCGCCTATCCTCTATCCTCTATCCCCTACTAACCGCCATTGGCGGTAAGGGCACGAGGGAAGAGGGCAGGCGGTTAGGGTTACCTTTGGTTAGGTAGTATATAAAAAGGACTTGTCCTAAGACTAAGAAAAGTTGTGAAAATAAATTAACTTTATTTTACTAAACGTAAAATACCCCCATCTCCTTTACCCCTTTCCTTTTCCCGATAGGGAAAAGGTTAGAAGGGGAAGGAGGTAAGGGGATACAGGCTATATAATTTATTTAAAAATAATATTTTCCTTGCCCTTTTTTCCTAACCTATCCCCTTCTTACCTTAGGTTAGGGGCAGGTATCCTAAAGGAAAGAAGGGGATCCCTTGCCCTCTCCTATACCCTAGCCCTTATAGGGTAATGGGGAAGGAAATAATAAGGGTTAGGGTACCTTTCTTCTTTTTCTACCTAATCCTCCTTTACCTTAAGGAACCAAAGGTAAAGGTAAAGATAGGGGTAAGGAAATAAAAACAAAACAAAAAAACAAATAATTTACTTTGAGTTGGTTAAATTCTACGAATGCTAAAGAAATAGGTACTTTATATTTAATATTTTCAGTATTTTCTGGAATGATAGGAACAGCTTTTTCTGTGTTAATCAGATTAGAGTTATCTAGCCCAGGAGTTCAATTTTTACAAGGAGATCATCAATTATTTAATGTAATAATATCTGCTCATGCATTTATTATGATATTTTATATGGTAATGCCAGGTTTAGTAGGAGGATTCGGTAATTATTTTTTACCTATCCATTGTGGTAGTCCAGATATGGCTTTCCCAAGATTAAATAATATTTCATTTTGGTTATTGCCTCCAGCATTAATTTTATTATTATTAAGTTCTTTAGTAGAAAATGGTGCTGGTACAGGTTGGACAGTTTATCCTCCTTTAGCTGGAATACAATCACATTCAGGTGGTTCAGTAGATTTAGCTATTTTTAGTTTACACTTAGCAGGTATATCTTCATTATTAGGAGCTATAAATTTCATAAGTACAACATTAAATATGAGAACTAATGGAATGTCATTACATAAATTACCTTTATTTGTATGGGCTATATTTATTACTGCTATATTATTATTATTATCTTTACCTGTTTTAGCTGGAGCTATTACAATGTTATTAACAGATAGAAATTTCAATACTAGTTTCTATGATCCAGCAGGAGGAGGAGATCCTATATTATATCAACATTTATTCTGGTTCTTCGGACATCCTGAAGTTTATATTTTAATTATACCTGGTTTTGGTATAGTTAGTCATATAGTATCAACTTTCTCAGGTAAACCAATATTTGGTTATATAGGTATGGTTTATGCTATGTTCTCTATTGGAATTTTAGGTTTCTTAGTTTGGTCACATCATATGTTCTCAGTAGGATTAGATGTTGATACAAGAGCTTACTTTACAGCAGCAACAATGGTAATTGCTGTACCAACAGGAATAAAAATATTCTCATGGTTAGCTACATTATATGGTGGAAGTTTAAAATATAATACACCATTATTATTTGTTTTAGGTTTCTTAGCTTTATTCACTATAGGTGGTTTAACTGGAGTTGTTTTATCTAATGCTTCATTAGATATTGCTTTCCATGATACTTATTATGTTGTTGCTCACTTCCATTATGTTTTATCAATGGGTGCTGTATTTGCTTTATTTGCTGGTTTCTATTATTGGACACCTAAAATAGTAGGTAGATCATTTAATGATTTATTAGGTAAAATACATTTCTGGACTCTATTTATTGGAGTTAATTTAACTTTCTTCCCTCAACACTTCTTAGGATTAGCAGGAATGCCTAGAAGAATACCTGATTATGCAGATGCATTTAGTGGATGGAATGCTATTTCTAGTTTTGGATCATTAATTTCTGTAGTTGCTACAGTATTATTTGGTTATATTATTTATGATATATTTGCTAACCAGCCAACTAGTTCTAATAATCCTTGGGCAGTTGTTCCTTATTTCACAAGTGAAAATCAATTTAAAGATAATCAAGGTGTAAATACTATAGAATGGACATTAGCTAGTCCTATTCCATTCCACGCATTTAAAATGTTACCTGTTCAATCTTAAATACTACTTTAACCCTTTCCCTCTTTTTCCCTAAGGATATAAATAGGTTAGGTATAAGGAAAAAAAAATATAAGTATAATTATAGAAGCAATCTAGTTTTATATAAGAAAATATAATTATACCTTTTCTTTGGTAGTTTTACAAAGAAAAGGAGGTAAATAGGTTATAACCTGCTAGATACTTTACAAAAAATCTCTTTCTTTTTTCTTACTTCATTCCTTCTTTTTTTCCTGCCCCCGACCCTCTTCCCTCGTGCCCTTACCGCCAATGGCGGTTAGTAGGGGATAGAGGATAGAGGATAGGGGAAAGGATATAAGTTAGGTAAAGGTAGGAAAATAAGAATATAAAGCTAATATTTTATTTCGAAGGAGTGCAAAATAATATAATTAAATTTCAACATTTCCCTTTTCATTTAGTAGATCCTTCTCCATGGCCTATTTTAACTTCTTTTTCATTGTTAAATTTAACAATAGGAGCAGTTTTATATATGCATGGATATAATAATGGAGGATATATATTAAGTATAGGTTTTGTATTAACAACATATGCTATGATATTATGGTTTAAAGATGTTATAACAGAAGCTACTTATTTAGGACATCATACAAAAGAAGTAAAAAATGGATTAATGTTAGGTATAGTATTATTTATCATAAGTGAAGTTTTTGCTTTTATATCTGTATTTTGGGCTTATTTCCATTCTAGCTTATCACCTGCTATAGAAATAGGAGGTGTATGGCCACCTATAGGTATAACACCTTTAGATCCATTTGCAATACCTTTATTAAATACTTTTTTATTATTATCAAGTGGTGCTTTTATTACTTATGGACATCATGCTTTAATAGCTGGTAATAGAAAAGGTGCTATAGACGGTGTTATTTTAACTATTGTTTTAGCTATTGTATTTACTGCTTTACAATATTATGAATATTCTGAAGCAGGTTTCACTATAGCTGATGGTGTATATGGTTCAGCATTCTTTGCTTCAACAGGATTACATGGAATTCATGTAATAATTGGAACTTTATTTATTGCAGTAGCTTTAGTTAGATTAATTAATTATCAATTAACTAATAAACATCATAATGGATTTGAATCAAGTATTTTATATTGGCACTTCGTTGATGTTGTTTGGTTATTCTTATTTGTTGCTGTTTACTTCTGGGGTAATGCCTAGTATTATAAAATTTACCTTAAAACCCTTACCCTCCATTCTATCCCCGTGCCCTTACCGCCATTGGCGGTTAGAAGGGGATAGGGGGCAGGTATAAGAATCAAAAATATGGGGGTGGGGTTAGGGCTATTGCTCCTTCTTCCCTCCCCCTTGCCCTTAGGAAAGGAAAAAAGGAGGAACGATTTTTACCCCTCTCCTTTCTCCTTTTTATACCCTTCCCCTAGGGGAAGGAGGGAATAGATAGTAATTTTACTAACTTTAGAAACTAGGCTAATTTACCCCCATCTCCTTTGCCCCTTTCCTTTTCCCGATAGGGAAAAGGTTAGAAGGGGAAGGAGGTAAGGGGAGAGGTAGGAGAGCAGAGAGTGGGTGTGATTAAATGGTATAATGCCATGTTGCCAATATGGTTTTGTCAGTTCAAGTCTGACCACTCATAGGTTTATTGGTTATTATCTAGTAATCCTATCCCTTTTTATATCCTTCCCTTACATACCTTTCCCTTATTAGAGGGGAGGTTTACCTACGAATAAGGGCGGGAGAAGAAAGGCTAAGGAGTACCTGATATATAGCGTAAGATTTATTAACGATTTCCTACTAAAAAAAAATAACTAAAAGTAGTAGGAAGGGAAGAGTGGGACAAATCAATTAATAAATCCCTGTATTTATGAAATATTATATAAATAAAAAGTATAAATAATAGAATAATTATAAATCTATAAACATAATTGTGAAATTAAATAAATAAATAGGTTACATTAGTAAGTATTCAATTAATATTGAATACAGATAGAGGGGTAGTTGTAAAACTAAATATACTTATTCGCTTGTCAATTAGAAAGGTCTTAATAAATACAAGCTGGTTACGTATTCTTATCATCTTATAAAAATTATAAGTATAGGTTTTGAGACGAGGCGTAATTAAATGGTATACTATCAGGATTCAGGGCCTGACATTACTAGTTCGATTCTAGTCGTCTCTGTTTTCTAATAGCTTAATTATTTTCACTCGTTAAAGGTAAATAAAAGATTCACTATTAAAGTTTACAAGATTACTAATAAAAAAAAAACCAAATAACATGAAAAAAGAAAGATTAACTTTAAGAAAATTAGAGGAAAAATTAGAGGCAATCAAGGCATCAAGAGCTCTAAAAGCTTCTGTAGCTAAAACTGCCAATAGTACATCGGATCAACCGAATGTAGGTCCAGTAGTAAATTTTGGATATATGCAATCCTCATTAATTTTAATGTATTTAATGTCTATAGGTGTATATATAGCAAAGAATATACCTTTTGCATCCAAGCTTATAGGCTTAGTAGCCACATATTATGGTAAAACTAAAGTAATGAAAATATTAGCTTTATTTAGAAAATTATTTGTATTATTTAATGCCATGATAGGTGTTTTAACAGTCTATAAATTAACAGGAGTATTAGATGGTTCAATCATAGCAGGGTTTACCGGTTTAGGTAACACATATATAGAAATATTCACAAATTTCACAAAAAAAGTATTTGAATGGTTTTTTGATCTTTTTGATCAAAAAATAGTTCCTAAAACACAAGATGATTCTGCAGGGAAACCTTTCTTCTCCCCTAAAGGGGGGGGGGAGGAGTCTCTAACAACAGTACACATGGAGCCCCTCCTGGTTATTGGGAATCTTTAAATAAAAATTATGGCCTATTTGGTAGATCCGATTTAAATTTATCTACGGATTCTACAGTTTGGTATAGGGATATTACCACTTGGTGTTATATAATAGGAGGTCTTACAGCAGCAGCTGCTGTAATAGGTTTAGGTTTTATGTGTTATAGCTACTGGGATGATGTTTTCCAAACTACTGACATGAAAGGTAAAAAACCTCAAATTAATGTCAATCATCCTACCCCTCCTGGTGGACCTAGTGGTAGTGGTGGGGAATCTAGCTCCAGTTCAGGGTCCAGCTCCAGCGTCTTCAGCGGACTAAAAAGTATTTTTGGTGGAGTAGGTACCGCTTATACAACTATAACTAATTACATTAACCCTTTCTCTTGGCTAAATGGTACTCAGGATAATGCAGCTGAATTTAGAAATTATATGGAATATCAAAAGAATTTAGCTCATACTAATAAGGCCTATTATCCGCACACTGCTAATAATCCTTATGATCCTTGGTATAAAAAATTAAGATTGTCTATTATAGGGGAAACGGTGGCAGAAAAGAATTTTAGGTTAGAGTGGCTTAAGGAAAATCTATGAAACCAACTTGGAAGGGTAGAACCTGACTTTAATTCTGAAGGCTTGATTCCTCCTTTCCAAGGTCCTCATTCAGTCCCTGAAGGCTTCAAAGGGCCTGGGTTCCCAGTTCAACAGTATTCTCCTATGTCTTCTTTTTCCTCTCATCCCTGGGAGACTCATACTCCAATTCACTCTGTCAAACATAAATTTCAAAGCTTACCTGCTACACCTGCAGGTGTTAAGGCAGGAGGTTCTTTAGATTGGCAAAAGGAGTTACCTGTAAATTTATCCCCTCTTGTAATGAATTTACCGGAATTAGGTGCAGAACCGCTAAGTAAATCTCCGTTAATTGAAGTAGATTTATCTGATGCTAAGGCCTGGAAAGATGGCCCTGCCGCTGCTAATCCTACATTGGATACTACTGCTTCAGTAAAAACACCTCCGATGGCTGAGGTTAAAAAAACTATTTTGCTTGAACCTTTACCTGATTCTAGATTAGATAGTGAAGCAAGAGCAGCTAGAATGGCCCAATTAGCTAAAGAAATGAAATCTGTTAGAGAACAAAGAAAAGCTGAGATTATTGACCCCGATATAGATTAAATTTAATTAACCCTTTCTTAGCTCTCCCCTATCCTCTAGCCTTATGGATCCCCTTCAGGAAAAAGAGGGGGGGGTCTAATAATGATTTCACTTACGTCTAATATAAGTCCAAAGTTAAAAGTCAAAGTACCTTTAATAATATTCTAAAGATTTTCAATCTTCCCCTATACTATGATTTCATTACTGAATCAATACTAATGTTATATTATAATTATATTTAATTAATTTCATAATGTGTTTTTAAAATTTTACATTTTTCTTAAAATATTTTTACTAATTCATAAATTATTAACTGGTATTTATTAATAAAATGGGTTTACACTTCCCTATCCTACTACTATCCTTCCTCTTTATTACTCTTGAAGGTTTAATAAAGGAATATATAAATAATAATCACCTTATTCTCTTATCCCCTACCCTCCTCTGGATGGAGAGGGGATAAATAAATATATAACCTTTCTATCAACCCTTGCTTTTATCTCCTTAACCCCCTTCCCCCGATCCCTTCGGGGACACGGGGATCGGGGGCAGGAGATAGCGCTACTATCCTTTCTCCTATCCCTTACCGCCATTGGCGGTTAGTAGGGGAGAAGGATAAGAAGGAGGACAGCTCTATTTATTTCCTTAAGGTTAAGCAGAGCAGCTCTAGCCTCTACTCTTACCTTTGCATTAATGCAAAGGTTAAGGGAGGGGTAATACAAGGAGAGCTGTGGTAAATAGCTGTATATGAAATTAATTAATTATATTTAGGTAAGGTCAGTTTAAAAACCGTTGGCGAAAGAAAATATTTATTTACCTTTTTCTTTCCCCTCTCCTTTCTTTTCCCCGACCCCTTACCGCCAATGGCGGTTAGAAGGGGGGCAGGGGACCCCTTGCTTCCTTCTCCCCTAGCCATAAGGCTAGGGGGAAGGAGGGTAGGAGGAATTAAGGTAAGCGGTTAAATAATAAAAATATTAAAAAAAATTAAAAACNAAAAAAAAAACAAATAAATGAGAATATTAAAAAGTCAATTTTTATTAAGAATATTTAATTCTTATGTTGTAGATTCACCTCAACCTGCAAATTTAAGTTATTTATGGAATTTTGGATCTTTATTAGCAGTATGTTTAATAATACAAATATTAACTGGAGCATTTTTAGCAATGCATTATACACCAAATGTAGATTTAGCCTTTAATAGTGTAGAACATATAATGAGAGATGTTAATAATGGTTGGATAATAAGATATACACATGCTAATGTAGCATCATTCTTTTTTATATTTGTATATATGCACATAGCTAGAGGTATGTATTATGGTTCATATAAATCACCAAGAATTTTATTATGGACAATAGGAACAATTATATTAATATTAATGATGGCTATAGCTTTCTTAGGTTATGTTTTACCTTATGGACAAATGTCATTATGGGGTGCAACAGTAATTACAAATTTATTATCAGCTATACCTGTATTTGGACAAGATTTAGTAGAATTAATTTGGGGTGGATTTTCAGTATCTAATGCTACATTAAATAGATTCTTTTCATTACATTATTTATTACCATTTTTATTAGCTGCTTTAGCTGTAGCTCATTTAATAGCATTACATGTGCATGGTTCAAATAATCCTAATGGGGTAACTTCAAATGGAGATAGATATGCAATGCATCCTTATTTTATATTTAAAGATTTAGTTACTATATTTGCATTCTTCTTAGTATTATCTATAATAGTATTCTTCTATCCTAATTTATTAGGACACTCAGATAATTATATCCCTGCGGATCCTATGGTTACACCTGCTTCTATCGTACCTGAATGGTATTTATTACCTTTCTATGCTATTTTAAGAAGTATACCTAATAAATTATTAGGAGTTATTGCTATGTTTGGTTCATTATTAATATTATTAGTTTTACCATTTACTGATTTATCTAGAATTAGAGGTGCTCAATTTAGACCTGCTATGAAATTAGCTTTCTGGTTCTTTGTTGTTGATTTTATAATATTAATGTGGATAGGTTCTCAACATCCTAACTCACCTTATGTAGAAATAGGACAAATATCAACAGCATTCTATTTCGCTTGGTTCTTAATAATTGTGCCTTTAATCGGAATTAGTGAAAATACTTTAATGGATATAGCTACTAAAAAAAAAATAATATAACCCTCTCCCTTTCCCTAAGACTAGAGGGAAGGGAGGCTATAAAAAGGGCAAGGGTTAGTGAAAAGATAATAATTTAATGGACAAAAGTGAAATTTAAAACAGGTAATAATAATTACGAATAAAGAGACTTGAACTCTTACGATTAGATCATGAATTCCTAAGATTCACCTGACTACCAATTTCAGCATATTCGCACATTTTTATTAAAGTAAGCCCCCTATCCCCTGCCCTCTTCCCTCGTAGAGAATAGGGGGACACGGGGATAGGGATATATTATCCTTAACTTTACCCTAAGCTAATAAAGGGATTAGGGATCCCCTTGCTTCTTTCCCCCTAGCCTTATGGCTAGAGGGAAGGGAAAGGGTTTTATTTACCTACCCTTCCCCTCTCTCCTTATCCTTACGCCTTTCCTTAATGTAGGCGGTTAGAAAGAAGGTAAGGGGGGTGGGGGGAAGCGAAGGACTTATAATTTATAGAAGGATAACTAAATTATTTATTATTACTTAATTTAGTTATATATAATCTTATAACTTGTTGAAATGTAAATTGAGGTAAAATATATTTAGAAAAAATATAAATTATACTTAATAAAGCAACAAATGAAAAGAAAATTTGATTAAAAAAGAAAAAAGGTATTAATTGAGGCATTATTTTTCTTATTAAAATTAAATTTTTATGCTCTTTTCCTTTTTTTACAAAGGAGAAAGGTAAGGTAATATCCTTCCACTTCCCCTATCCCCTACTAACCGCCATTGGCGGTAAGGGAAGGGACCTTAGGGGAAGAAAGGAAAATAAATAAGAGCTTTCTCAATTAATAATAGTATTATTAATAATTTAAATGAGAAATTAATATAAAAAATTTATATGTAAAAAAAAGGGGGNGATNGGGAATAGGRATGGGAAAGGGATA
>SDEE01000789.1:0-21858 GCA_004126415.1 Candolleomyces aberdarensis
TATCGCGACGACGACCAGCTATACTGATCAGAGCATGTGATGCGTTTTTAGCCTTCCTAATCGGGATGCCTGCCGCTTACCCAAAATCGAACGAGTTGTCCCGGTCGGTCTATCGACAGCCTCCAGCTTCATAACGTGACCGATCGGTTACCGGTCTACGGTCGGTCTATCGACAGCCTCTCAAAGGCTTCATAACGTGACCGATCGGTTATCGGTCTAGAGGCAGGCATTGATGGGACATACGGCAGGCATATGAAGGTGATTTTCCCACCGGTCCATTCTTTGTTTGTCCTCACTGGTTCGAATCCCGGTCTTGACATACGTTTCGCGCCTCACCCGTGACCTTGTTTATCGAGTTTCAATAGCGCGTCTGGTTCGCGTCTCGCTTGACTCTGACCCTCACTGTCATGTATAGCAGGTTCAGGGTTGACCACTCCCCCTCTATCTCCTCTTCTCCAGCCACGGCTGGCCGTCTCTGTCCAACTCTGCCCGCCGCAAGCCACTGTCAAAGAAGCGGACCATGTCTCACGACGAAAACCGACCACCGACTGGTATCCCGGCCACACCGACACCAGCACCCAAGAGACCGAGGACTGATTCTGGCTCTTTGGCACCAATCGAGAACTCGTTCACCCCACCTCTACCCTGCGCTACCCCTTCTGTATCCTCGACATCAGCCGAAGGCGTAGGCACTCGCCGGTACCTTGCGATCGACGACAAATTGGCTATTGTGTTCGAAGCCATCAAGGTTAAGGCGAACTGAACCTTCTCGGAGTTTGTCTACTATGCTTTGAAGCCCCCGAAGGAGGACTCCGGCTCGGATGGGCGCTCGCAACCACACACTCAAGCAGTCTCGAAGTTTCTGAAGGGGAAAACCACTCATACTCTGGCCGATGTTCTTCATGCTTGGGATACGCACCCAGATGGCAATGTGTGGGCATCTCGGGAGGAGGAGAAGCATGATCCGTTAATGTATTCACTGTCTTTACCCTACACCCCAATCGAACCCGTTCGCGCTGCGCTCTCGTCATACGCTGCCCAGAAATGTGTTCAGAAATTGACTGCCGAGGCCTCGAAAGCTGTCCAGGCCAACAATGGGCTTCATGTGTCTGCAAAGAGGAATTCCCAGCACAAACACGAGTGGCAGGAGATAGGGATCTCGACAGTCGAAAAGGTTCAAACCTTACTGAACCTCATGCTCAAGATCACTGGGGAGGAATCGGGAGTTCTTGAGACTAAGGAGACTGCTCAGGTTGGGCTTGGTAAACGACATCCAGGAACTTTGGTGAGTGCCTTCGCAGTGATTCTCCACGATCATGAATAATGAATGTATTTCAGGTCACGCCCTATCATCTCTTCTGTACAATCGGAACAATGAAGCCCGCCTTTTACCACTTTCTCTTGGGCTTCTCGCGTTCGCCTATTCAACACCCATTGATCTCATCGCCTACTGCAGCCGCATAGGCTTGATGCCAGCATACACAATATCCACCGTGCTCAGCCGCCTTGCGACGACTCAAGACGGCTCAAGTAGATGCCATCAAAGAGCTCAGGAGGGAACCACAGAAGGCCGGTTTCATTCAACTCGACAACGTGCAGAACTACCTCCGCGTACGAGCCCAGCGAATTGGCTCTCGCTGCCACATACTGCGAACTGCGAAGCTTGAACCCAATCGCACTGGATCTTGAAGACAAGCAACGACGGGTCGCGAAAAACGAACGTTCTCATCTCACTGTCATGCAGCTGCTTTCGTTTATCGACACGCCCCACTTGAATACTGTCATTTCGCTCCACTGGCTTCGCGTTCTCGTTGAAACTTCCCATTTGGAATTTTAGCTCACACCTCCCAATTCCACTCTTCCTCGCCAATCCTAGTAAATGTCTAGCCCTACTAAATCACGTCCAATCTTCCTGAGCCTCGAGGCTTTTTCGAACGATGCTACTAACACCGTATGTGCTCCGGATAAGTGGTTGATTAATGAGGTTTTAGCTAGTCTCGTCACTCTTGTGAACCAGACTATCGTTCTCTGATCCGAAGTCACCTGACGTCATGCAACAGCGCCGCAAGCAACAACTCGTCTGGGCTTGACTAACCCTTCCACTTGAACCACTGCGTATTACTACTACTTCTCCCTCACATGAGCGGAGCATCCCTAGCGTATCGGTGGCTCAGAGCTGCTCATGTTGCCTAGTCATGTCCTTCCAGGAAACAATGGCGACGCAATACCCTCGATACGCCATCGTTCAGAACCGTAGCGTTTTCCTCAAGCTATGCTTCGCTGAAGCTCTCGAAGACGCCGGGATTCGCCACTGCGTTGTTGGGGATGTAGTCGCCTGGCTGCTCGGCAGCGACGTTGTACTCTTCGACACCTTCGTTCTCGTTGCAGATGAACAGCTCGATGCCGCACGCAACGTGATGCTCTCCAAGGGCTTTCGCGAGGTCCTTGAGCCGGACCCATACTTCTCCAAACCGTCTGCGAAGAAAAATCCCGATGGCTGGCCTGGATATCGTTTTGCAGAATCCCACCATGCACCGGATGACCATGTTGGCATCAAGCTTGTTCCTGCAAGCTTCTGGAAGTTCGACCTCGGACAGGAAGCATTGTCTTCCAACACCGTCGTACTTCCTGGACGGCGATTTCGCTTTCCTGTTCCACTCTATTATGTTCGTGGTAGGCTCCGTTCACTTTCATCCGGATTACCTGAAACGCTCATCCACATCCTACTTTATGCTCAAGTCCTGATCGCTCTGCTCGTTGAGCTCTTTGGCTCCCCTTCCGCCGAGGACGAAAATTCGAAGCCTATTGCTTATATCAATCTTACTTATGGCTATCTCATAGCCCACATCCCCGACGACCTCATTTCCCAACTTTCTCCTGAAGACCAACTATTTGTCAAGTTCTTCATTATCTCTCCCATTCCTACGCGGAAGAAAGTTTACGCTAAATGGGACCAAGTCAGACAGGGGATCATCACCAAAGAGGAAGCAGAACGATATATCGAGAGGGATGTTCATATGAAGCTGAAGAGGAAACGTGCTCTCGAGCGTAGGGAATCTGGTGGAGAGATGCAATAGTTCGTTCAAAAGTACAATCCAATTTGTATACGTCCAATTCAATATACAGGTCGAGGCAAGGGCGACGTCAAATAGCTATTCCTCCGACTCCAACTCCACTGTAAAGGGATCTGTCTCTTCGGGGTTGAGATCTTCTGGTATTGTGGCTACATAGTCTTCCTTCTGAGACTCAGTGTTCTCTTTCCATGGTACCAGCAGGTTCCGAACCCCAATACGGACCAAGCGATCGACAGTCTCGGTTGGCAACCACGAACGAATAACAAAAATCTGGTAGAATTGGAGCCTAAACTTCTGTGCGCAGTCGTTGGATACCGTCATGCCGTTGCGTTCCATCGCTTCGACGAGGAACAAGATGTCTTCTGCGTCTCTGCCCCGTTTGATGTCGCCTTTCTCGTCCTCGGTTCGCGACCACAAACATAACAGTTTGACGGCCAAAGCGAAGTCAAGGCGAAGAAGCTTCAAGTTGGCACTGGATTGTAAAATGGTGAACGGGTTCATATCCTCGTAGGCGAATTGGTCACCGGCAAAAGTGGCAGTGGTGAGTATGTCGAGGGTGCATTCGTGATCTCCATTCGTGAAGGTGAGATCACGGCCGATGACACGGAATCCAGGTATCGTCAAGATAGCGTCGCGAAGGGTATTCAGAACGATATCTTTGGGGATGAGGATGTCGACATCGGATGTACTGCGTCGACTGCCAAGGGTGACAATAGCAGCGCCACCGAGAAGGATAAAGGGGGTTTTCAGTTTATCGCGAAGTGCCTTGGTGCAATCATGTATGTGCTGATTGTGAGACGGCATGATTACCGTAGGATTTGTAGGATGCAGCAATGGGATCGGTGGGGTAGGATGGGGCGGCGAGGTAGGACGCAGTGGTGGAGTAGGATGGTCCGGCATTGAGATCACCTAGGATGAAATGGTAGGGTAGTGTGGGCTATCGTAATATTATTAGACGGGGGACATGAAAACCATGGTGTAAACTCACGATGGAGCGGGGCAGTGAGGTGCGTCGGGGGGTTGGGCTTGTCCACAATCTCCCTCCTACAGTAACGGCTGGGATTGATGGAGACATAACAGTCCTTCCATGAGGTCTTCGAGTGACAAGAAATGAAGAAGACCTCATAGAGGGACCTGTCACAGGTCTATCGAATCGAGCCGAACGAGATGAGAGGGTGGATCAAAGTTCATCACAGGGTCGAGGCTCAGAGCCTAAGCAAACATGCAGAATTTTGAAACAAAAAAGATGAAATGGTAGAGGAGTGAGGACAAAGAAACCAACTAAAGGGAGCTAGAGTTCCGCGAGTGTCCTGTCATTACGATGATCACCAAAACACTGCATGGCCTTGGCCAATGCACAGTAACCTTAAAAGAGGCTCCAACCCAGTGACGCTTCCGGCGTATTAGGACCGCCCTGGACGCTGCAGTCTGGTTTGAGATTTGAGATTCCGGTCCAGGATGGCCTTGTCGTTTATTTTGATGTTTTCACGCGACCATCTCATATTGTATCGACTCATAGAACGTTCGACAGTCGATATTAAAAACGTATATGGTTGAAATTAATGATTTCGATCCCTATTAATTATTGCTACAGAATACAGAAATTGCACATTGGTATCGGGAACAAACTTTGCATAATATGTGAAAGAAAAGCAATGCCGAAATCTGGAAATCCAAGGGAATGAGTGTACATAACAGATTCAGAACCAATATCCATAGAGGGAGATCTAGAAATTCTGGGGAGCCATCACGTTTGTCCCAGTATACGGCCCCTCAGGATAAGGCCCAGTCGTGGGACAGTTGAACATGGTGGTCAGTGGGACACTGGCACTGCCCGAGTTCGAATGACCGAACGGGAATGGGGCGAGAGCCTGAGGCCCGGAGTTTTGGAAGGATGCGGTAATGGCGTAATTAGCCGACCAATCATCCTGGAACTGGTGGACGTCGAGCATTGACGGACCAGTGAGGTCCATCTGAGGTAACGACGTTTGCTCCATAGGGATGTGCGGCATATCGCCATACGACGCAGGAACGTCAAAGTTGGCAGTCCCCCTGCCTGCGTGGAAGGCATCGGTCGACTCAGACCCAAACTCCGAATACTCGGAGGGTTGAGGAGAGCGGCTGATCTGCGCGAATGGCGTTCCTGGATAGAGCAATTGCTCAACTTCGAAAGCCGGGGGTGGGGTATTCGGTGGAAGGTCGGATGAAAAGGGAAGATTTGGAAGCATATATTGGCTGCTCCCTGGGTTCGCCTGAGGGATGGGTGCTCCCCTGGTCATATAGGCCATAGCCTGCGAGATGTGCTTTGGCTTCCGGTTCGCGACGAGGTCATCTGGCACCAATGACTTGTGACAGAGGGCATGGTCCATAGACATGGCGTACGATTCGCCCTCGGGCCCGGAGGCAAAATCTATTACAGATGCCGCCGGAGGGGCTCCTGCAATGGCCTCGGGATCGAAGCCATCGCGGAGAATACGATAGCCCCATAAATCCTCCTCCGCTAGGATCTACACAAGCAAGCCAGGTTAGAGATCCTTGAGCAGACTCCGATGCATCGGCAAATCCACGTACTTTCCGAGCTTGAGCAACGGCCATGTTCTTCGGTGGCTTTCTGCCAGTACTCTTCTCGTTGTTCTGTCTCTTCTTCTTCCGCTTCGGCTCCTGGGACACAGAGGGTTGTGAATGCGATAGGCTGAGATGTGCACGCTCGACGTTGGGAGTGTTGTTTCTGCCCATTGAGACGAATGGAGGAGCGAGTGGAGGCAGCGAGTGGAGGGAGTAATTGAAGGCGGGGGGTTTGTGTTGGTGGAGGTAGTCCTTGTGAATACATCGATATATATACGCCTGGCCGCATTGCTGCTTGAAAAAAGGAAGAGAGAACCTGTGCGCGTTAAGCTGTGGAGGAAGAGTAGTGACAGACGCCCACATGTCAATGACCCAGGGAATGGGTTCTTGAATTTGGCAGATAGATCTCTGCTTCTGCGATTTAGCAGAGCGACGAAGTGACTTCCCTTTTTTCTGGAAATTGCCAACTCTGGCGCCGTGAGTTGAGCTTCCGTTTCTGCTCTTGGGTTTTGCCTCATGGTTGAACGAGCACACAAGAATCTAGATGACATGAAGTGGGAAACAAATGATGTACCGCGGTGGCATCACGAATTACAGCCGGCTTTAAGCGCTCGGTCCCCAAAGTGTGGCGCGGATGCGGACAAAACTGCACTTAATTTAAATCCCATCAGGGTAAGAAGCCTCAGAACGAAGGGATCGGGAGGTCATAATGTATTTTTACAGAAAATATTGGCGCCAGTATTTTTTGAGAGAGGATATCATTCAATTTTAATACAATCTGTCCCAAAGTACACTTGCGCCGCACTGGGGGCTCACCGGATCCAAATGTTTACGCACCACATCACATCACATCTCTCCCCCCCTCTTTCTGCTGATCCTTCTCCGTAACGTAAGCAGCTATGCAGAGCCTCGTACTTTTATGAGAGAATATCTTCAGTTTGCATCCGTTCTATAATATTATCATTCTCGCCAGCCGAGACTCTGCAGTGCAAAGCTCCTCCGAAGGCCGAAGTGGGTTGTTGACAAAAGTGCGGGGAGTTTGGTACGTTGGAACGTAAGCTGAAGCTATGCCGCGCTATTCTCCGATAAACATCACGCAAAGTTGCTGTTTGTCGCAATGGAGAAATTCTGCTTCCCAACAACAACGCCTCATGTCAAAGGTACTCAACATCAGTGCTATCAGACCCGTACGCGCCGGTCGATAGATGACCGAACGACACGTACAGCGTCTCAAAAAATCATTGTCCCACCGTTTCTCCACATCAAAATGGCAGACCAGATGACAGCTACAGTCTAAGCAAGGCCGTCATAGGCGTGCTGTTCACCGGACCAGTGGGCGATGTAATGGGTCACAGGCGGCGCTTGCGCTTCCAGCCATGGTTCACATACATGCCTTCTCAGTTTCGGGTCTGGTGATCAGAGCGAATCCACCAATACATCTCAATATTATCCGAGTTGGCATTTAGCTTACTTCCACACCCGTAAGTCTGGGCGCACAAATATTAACATGGCTAGCTTATTGCTATTGTGAAGAGAACAGGGACTTAGACTCGCATGGATGTCGTGTTCAACCTCTTCACATAGATCTTTAGCAACACGGCAGAGCTCAGACACGATGTGCCACGACACGATCCTGCTTGAACAAAAGAAAACTGCATCGCTGCAGGCACGTTCACCTGCCAGAACCACACAGCACGGACTCGTCGGAGATCTAGCAAATATGGTCCCATCTCTCTTATTCAGGCCAACGGCAATCTACCATACACATGAGCTGGTGCGATTGCCTGTCTTGCGGTAATTAAGAGGCCAGCAAACCGCGAAATCCCGAATCGAGTGCTATTTGTTTGCGCAAACTGCCTGTGTGGGCGAGTCGCTGTGATTAGAGGCCTTGCCGGACGTTTCGAAGTTTCGAGATCAATACTTGAGTGGGACTTCGACCGGTGATTAAATTCTAAAGCTATTTCGGACGTGACCTTAAGACAGCTACCAGATAATGTGTTCAAACGCAGCGGCTGCGTTGTAGAATGCCGACTGACAAAAGGTCACTCATGCGATAAGGTCAAAACAAGCGCTTGAGTAATCATGAGTCGCTGCACTCGTGATGACAACTAACTGGCGACTGAGCTACTGTGGAGTAGACTCGGTCCGAAATGACTACGCTACAAGGGGTCCAGGCGACGAGTGGAACCCAACAGCCACCAAGTGCATCCCAAAACTCGGTTTCAATAGCCGTCTCATTGAATAAAGATGGGAGCTTCTGGGGCTGAAACACCGTGATAACCTTGAATCCTTGCTCTTTCCTCTCCTGCTCGGCGTGGAGATTACGGGAACTCCAAACTCATTCAAAAAAACATAGATGGAAACGCACTGTATCGTGTGGGTGTAAACCTCCGTATTCGACTACCCCTTGCTCGCCGGCTTGGTTGGAGAGGCCGGTTGATTAGATCTCGTAAGAAAGATCTGTACCCCTACTTGATTCAGAATATCCGCCCTTGTCCGCTTTCACATGAAGAGCAGGCGTCGAGCGCGTTGAAGAGAGCCCTACTCCCGGATCGCTAAGCATCCAGCACACCTTTGAACCCCAACGTGTTCATAGTTCAAGACTTGGAAATGGACAGAAAGTTGGTGAGAAGTCAGCGGGCGACCGAGAGCAGTAACGTACATTCAGCACATTCAACCGTCGCTTAGTCCTGCCACAGCACCTGATCCGTTGGATTGGCGCGTCGCCCTGGCAGCATATGCCGTGTACGTCGTGCAGGGTCGGATCCGGATCCACAAAACGTGGTTTCTGCATTTTTGGGAACAACAATCCTCCTGGCCGGGGTGTCCAAGGGGGACCTGAACAATGGTAACGTTCAACGACAACGCAACAAAACGGTATTATGAAATGCCGGAAACAATGACCATGCAATATGGATCAAATGAGTATGTCGTATGTGTGCTTGTATCTAGATCATAGCAGTGTGGGTAGTATCCGACTCATGGATAAGATTCGTGATAGAGAAAGGAAACTAGGCAGGGCATAATCGTAGAGCGGGAGAAGAGGCTCAAAAACGTGAGTGACGGCGCTAAACGAATGGGCCTAAGGGCCTTTTGTCGCTTTTGACGACGAGGCACCAGCGCGACGGGTCGTTCTGGACAAACTTGAGGACTAGCGCTAGTGCTCCTCGATTCCGTGATGGACGGATTCTTCTTTGCTGCGCGCTGTGGTGCTGGCGCGATCGGCTTCGCCGCAGCGCGGGGGCCACCCTTTCTAGGCTTGGAGGGATCGACACTGTAAGAAAGGAGCTTTCGCAAAGGGTGATAGAGGTCTGGAATCGTGGCAGACAGATTGACTTTTGTGCTCTTACGGTGGCTTTTTCTTTGCAGGAGGCACGATGGAGTCATTAGCCCATATCCACTGTATGTCCATCAAAAGCACCGGACAAACTTGGGCTAAACAAACACATTATCACGGTGGCATAATTTATGTATCTTGAGATTTAGCTTATGAAACACCTCGCAAAGGAGACAAAGACCCATTTAACAGGGCTGTGCCGGCCGGTCACAGTATAGGATAAACGCTGCGAAAGTCAAGCGGTCTGTCACATTGCCACACTATGTCACGATTCGCGGAACCACCTTCTTTCTTGCAGTGCGACTGAACGGGATGGCTCTGGCACTGCTAACGTTCGCCTTGCGTGTGGATCCTAAACGCCTTCGCTTCACGTCGGGCGTCTTCCGCTCTCCAGGAACATAGACGTCTTCTTTCTCCTTGCCACGGACGGGTGACGGTACCTCGCCGTCCTCGTGAGCACTACCATCACTCGTCGCCGTCAACTCTTTGCAACTCTAAGTGAGACGACAACTTCCTTTTCCTGACACTCCTCGGCCTCTTTGTAGTCGCGTCTGATTGTGAAGTTTTGCTGAGGGTACTCGCGTCATCATGCATCATCCTCGAAGTCCTCTTCCATCTCGAAGAACGAGGCACTTTAGGGCCATTACATAATCCCGGTGATTGAGGCCCAGTGAGGTGATCGTTGATGCATGATGGGTGGGTCCCAGTTCTCTCCGGTCCTCCTTCGCTGCTCACGGCAGGCTACACCAGAAGTACTTTAAGTGACCCCCTCAGCAATGAAACGAACCTTCTACTCAAGCCATCAACGACTAGACAGTTCATTTACGAATATACTGGCATGCGAAACGCTTCCACCTTCGTCAGGAAGTACCTGACTAATACATTCCTTACCTTATAACTCCAGAGGAACGCCTGCTCAATGTGCAACCTTCTAGTGGAGAAGGGCAGGCGGATCGCCGCTGCTTTGTTACACCACTATCTTCAATAACGTGGCCCTCGCAGTTACCCAAAACGCCAGCGCAGTGAATGTGCTGGGTTTCGCTTTCTCGCCGATCTACTCGACGAGGTGCTTGTGGAGCAGTGTGTCTAAGCGGGTGCGCGGCGATGCCGGCGGGCGCATGAAGAACGTTGATCTTGATTGTTGCCCCATGGTAAACTTGCCGGCGGGTCAGATGTCAACTGCTGTAGAATCTCAAGCTGTCTTTTACACGAAAGGAGGCACTGGTTGACCCGACCCCGTCGCCTACGGACCCCCATAGGTGATTGAATTGGGGAGACGAGCGCACTGCCAAGTCAGCAGCCTTCTTCATTGGGGCTTATTGCAAGGAACACAATGGTGCGTAGTGCCGCCCCTTGACCACCTTCCTCCGCTGCTGACGGGGAAACGCAGAAGGCTTCATGCTTTACCAAAAGGAGAACAGAGACACGGCTCACTGCCTCAAGGAGGGCCGGAGAGTAGTGCCCCGTGCCCACGACCTGTGCGTGTTTCGAGGGCGTTTGGGCTTATTCAGTTGCAAGTGCTCCCTCCTCTGACCTATTCAGGATCACAAAGATGCGGGAGAGCTGCCTTGAGCAATTCAACCAACATTGGAATTGCCTAGAGAAGAACAACCAGGTGAGTCCAAGCCCAACCCACATTTTCCTCCTTGATCCGAAAAGATGAACTGACATTCTAACTTTCTCTTATCTAAATCCATTGCGCTTATTGCTCCCTTCATCTGGCGACGCTCCCTCGGCCTCGCGCTGGGCTATGCGTACGAAAGGAATACTACTTGTGCGGCAACCGGAACGAACACTAAACGCGTGTATGTTCGAGAGATTGGCGCGTTTACTATGATTATCTCCAGCGTGGGTTCTCATGCGCATCTTGAACGCTGTTTACTGGCTTCTAATGATACCGCACCGAACCTCAGGCTCGTCCCTCGCTCTCCACTTGTGACACGACACGAATCGACACGTTAAATTTATTGATTCAGGGTCTTACAAAGGCGATTCCTGGAGCTGGACCACAAGGCAAACAAGTGCACGAAAATTGGAACCCCATTTTCAAGCCCACGCAGAAGTAACGAGTAGCCAACTCAGACTCGTTCATTTGCTTTCCGTGACACTCCGACTTCTCTTCCTCGCTGACACGCTCGTCAATGTACCAGGATCCTCAAATACATATCTAGATTCCAACGTTTCAGGGATCAGGCAAGCAGGATCTGAATCGGCGTAGGCCAGCGGCCGTCGCTTTCGCATACGAGTCTTGCTGTACCTGCCATTTTTACCAGAGGAACGGGAGAATATTGCCATGCGCAATTAGGCTTCTGAACTCGTCAGGTTTGTTAACACTTCCAAGGTTGGAATCTCTATTAGGTATTTCGGATTCCAAAGCCCGTCTTTCGGAGTGCGAGAACCTTCACGGGAGGGAAGTATTAAAATCGCGTGTTGTTTTACTCGTATGGTTCTTGAGATGAAGGGAAACAAGGTTGGACGCCTTTTATGACTTAAAAGACTACGAAATGAAGTACAGCGTTGAATGATGAGCACCGCAAAGGGTTACTTGGTACGGTCACACGCAAACCCACCAGTGACGCGGGGTCAGTGTGTCGCAGCTTTCGACCCCACCATCTGGATTCTAAGTGTGCATCTTTCCCTTGGTCCCTTTCATTCTGGCTGACCCTCCGTAAAGTTGGAACCTCTTCTCTCGTATCACCAACGTGTATCTGGGTCTAACCACCTGGGGAGAATTCTCAAGGGGTTACTTCCGCATTCGCAGAGGCGCTTGTATCCTGGTAGTGCCATTGCTACCAAAGTCACTAGAAGAGCGGAGATAAAGCGGTTGAATCTCGCTGCTGACAGTTCAACGCGCCGATATCTATCTGAGTTACCTGGGGCATCCTTACCAGACTGGAGAAACCACTCAATATTTGTCTCAACCTTGGACGATCCATACTTTAACCCATCATTGGAGGACACGATGGTACCCTCTCTTTTTGAGGCTACGTACGCCATCTTACTCAATGAAGCTTATTCCAAAAACATGGTCGCTGAAAACCTCTGCTGTTAATTTACCGTGACAAGCCATGCGTAGTGATTGGGAGAAACCAAACCCCCTTGGAAGGAGGTCAATCTGAAAGTGCTCTAACGCCTCAACGTTCGCTTCATCCGAAGACGCAGCGGTGGCGGGACCGTATACCATGTGTGTGTCGCGTTCATCCCCTTATTCCCCCATTCCCCTTCTCCATTTTCATTTTTTCATCCCACTTTTACATCTTCAATCATTGACCGTGACATCCTAATTGAACTTGAATGGGAATCAGACAAATTCAGCATTGACACTATCGGGAGACTCTCACACAAGAGTATTTGGCTTCAATGACAAGCTCGACTTCCGCGACTTGTCCTACCACAGCCACGATGATCACTGAAATACTGCACGGCCTTGCTACATGCAAACAGACCTTGAGCGAAGATGGGTACCGAAAGAGTGAGGAGCAAGGGTATTGATAGTCATTCCGAATCGAAAGAGATACAAATACAAAAATTTGTGAGGCACAGGTGGAGGCGAAGAAAACACGCAGTCTGCTAACCAAGATAATTCTCCATAATTGTCCATGAACGAGGCCGACTTCGTAATGGGATAAATGAAGGGTTCAAAGGGATAGCGGGATCCCAGAAAGCTGCTTGAGGATGATATCGATGCTCGGACGAACCGAAGGGTCCGTGGTCCAACAGGCGGGAATGATATTCCAAGCTTCGGGGGTGACACCAGTGTGGTGTTGCGCTTGAGGCCACTCCTGATTTACGATGGCTCGACGTACTGCGAAAGGCACCCAGTGTTGATTGAAATACATCGTCGAATCGGAATGAGACATTCAATCTCGGATCGACACCATCGGGAGACTCGAAGAATAGTACTTGGCGTCAGCCTCAACATTACGATGATCACCAAAATACTACATGGCCTTGGCCGACGCACATCGACGTTGAAAGAGGATTATTACCGAAACGAGTGAGGAGCAAGGTTCTGATAATCATTCCGAATCGAAAGAGATACAAGTACATAAATTTGTTTGGGATAGTGTGGCATAGGTGGAAACACGCAATCTGTTAACCAAGATAATCGTGCATAACTGTCCATGAACGAAGCCGACTTCGTCCTGAGATGAATGAAGGGTTCAAGAAGATAGTGGGATCCCAGAAAGATCCTGGAGGATGGTGTCAATGGTCGGACGAAGGGAGGGGTCGGTTTTCCAGCACGCGGATATCGCACTCCAAGCTTCTGGTACAACGCCGCTATAATGCTGCGCTTGCGGCCACTCCTGTCGTACGATGGCCGACCGTACTGCGAATGGCCCATGGCAGGTGTTGAATGGCCTCGACTTTGGGTAGCCTTGACCATCCAAAACCTGAGTAACATTTCGAATGAGCAAAAGCATATAACCCATGAGACATGACGATTATATACACACCTGGAGGGCGGTCATAGAGAACGCATAGACGTCCGTAGCCTTCGTTACGAACATTGAGACAGCGTCTTCGCCAGGGACGATTAATTCCGGGGCTATGAAGCGGAAGCACGGGAGGATCAAGGTCGTCATTCCCGAGTGCTCGTTGGTCTCGGAGCGACCAAGGCCGAAATCGAAGATTTTTACGACACCGTCTTCAGTAATGCGAAAATTATCCTAATTGGAGGTCAGAATCGGACAGAGTTGGCTGATCGAGGGGCAGCATACCGGTTTGAGGTCCCCATGAACGAGGCCCAGCGAATGCATGTACGCTAGGCCGTTCCCCAGCTGCTGCACCTGAACGAGATCAGCCTTCAATATCACCCCCAAAACATCAATAACTCACGATCCTGAGCCTCAGTCCAAAGTCCTTTCCTTCGATGTACTCAATAGAGTCGTGTCTGACGAAGTCGATAACGATCGAGGGAATGCCAGGGACGGCTTCTCTGAATTGGACAGGATCCGGGAATAACAAGCCATGAAATCGGATGATGTTCGGGCAAGGGCAGTCGCGCAACGCGGCAAGGAGCTTGACCTCTCGGTAGGTGCGCTGGGACGTCGTCAGTTCTCCCTACAGAGGCAGATAAGCAAGACTACCTACCTGCGCAACCTTCTGAACGGCTGTGTCGCCGGTTGGGCGATAGGTCTTCATAACGACGAGTATTGCTTCCCCTTGGTCTTGAATTGTGCCGTACGATATGAGACACCACGGTCGGGCACGAGGGTCTTTTCGATCCAGCTGGAAGGGGACCCCCAGGGCCTGCAACGACAAATGGTGTCCAGAAAGGGCAATAAACGAATAAAGTTGGCTCACGTTGGCTGTATAAAGACCGTCGAACATCGTAGAAGTATGCCCAGAGTGTTCCATATTCTTCTAGCACAATTAGGGTCGAATAATCAGCGAGATCCTCTGGACTCACACTTCGCCCGTGCAGGCCCGTGCACACACGTGTTGGCACATGATCGAGAGCGGTCGCCGGTCTTGGCATCAGGATGGTCTGATGGCTAAACGAATACAGTTCATACCCTTCTTTCCGCAAGTTCGTTTGACAATTCAAACGTGCCATTCTGAATATGATTTGCCGGGATGCCCATCCCCCCTGTGTAGGTCCAGGGCCAGCGAAAGGGTTATCCGTGGTCAAAATCTAGTAATCGTCGCCAACCAGGGAGGTTCTGGGGATCTCTTCTATACCATCCAACAGTGGTTTTGAGACCGTGTCCGACGACCTATTTCGGGGGTTTTGTCCAGTCGAGCCAGGGATGCAACACCCTGCGCAGGTGTATAGCCACAGTCACCAGCATCGTGCACCGAGGTTCCCCACCAGCTTGCAAAACTAATGAGCCTCGTAGCCTTACCAAGAAGACCTGTCAGTGTCCCAAAGTCGAGCCGTCCAGTGCAAAGATCGGACCTATTGTGGAAATGACCACCCTCTCCACGACTGTTGCATCCTATGGCTGAACCGGACTGCTAACAGAAAAAATCTCATTAGAGAGAAAGATAATAGTGCCTAGTGCTCACCTTTAGACGTGCATAGCCAGCGTGTGTGAGGAAATGAGGCCGTTCAATGGAGGAGCTTGGTCATCGATTGAGGATCAGGAGGGAGGAGGATGAAGGTGATAGATATTGTGAGGTTGAGTGCTGCGGTGTCGTGCCAACGACCTGGCTGCGAGTCAAGACTGGAGCCGTTGAGCAAAGGCGGGCAGTGTAACCTCTGATTCGACACCAAACAGCATCAATATGAGGACTCATCGACCGCGCTTGAAAAGGAGAGCGAAGCAAATTATGCCTAACGGTCTCTCCTCCGTCAAAGAGTGTCGAGTCTGTGGCTAGAGAACGATTAAGAGACACCAAGAGCGACAAAGAGCCAGAATCTGGTTGCCAGCGAGAGAGGGGTGTTGTGCCGCTCCGACATGGTGGGAGAAGAAGAACAAATTGAAGCTTCGATTGCTAATTTTGCCCGGAGCTGTGCCCAAAGAGATTCCGGACTAATCTTCGAGTTGATCGACTCCACGGGACCGACGAACGTATTGAGCTAGCTTGAGGGAGCCCGTCTTACGCATTTGTCACCGTTATCTCGGATTGTCAGTTTGCCTACAGTTGCTTGTGAGATAATTTGCAGCCATGCTTTCGCCTGTGAAGCGGTCTGTTTCGCCTTCTGACAGAATGATGTCTATTACGTTCCTCAGTTCACCGCGCCATTGCAAGAATACACCGATAGTTCCGGTGGTCCTTGGGACACCCCAAGGACATCGCTAATTTACAGGTAATACCTTTTCCCAAGCCAGGATCAAATATTTATGCTCAGAGCCCTTTCCAGAGTATTTTCGCTAAGTTTGGGAGCGATAGGAAGAGACAGACTGCACAGCAGATTTCGACCTAACATTTTGAGCAAAACGAGTGTGGCGCATCTTGGTGAAGCTCGGCCCCGGCGTTCTAATCAGCGGCCGCACGGGGTGAGTGGGATCGAGAGCAATTGAACGAGCCACGGCGGTAGTTCTATCGATATATCCTTTCCGCCGAAATCCGCGATTTATCTCGAAATTCAATTTACGCCCATATCCCAATGGAACCCCACAGTGTACCAGATCTTTACATTATTGAATGCGCGCATAAAGACGTCCATGAGTTCAGATGTTCGGGAGCTGGCTGCCATACTAGTATGTACTTCAAGCCATGTCCCTTCTTTTGGTCTTGTTGCAGTGTGTGGGAAAGTCTGCTTCCCACCAACAACATATGAGCGCCAGTGCTATGGGCCCCGTACGTGCCGGTCGATAGATGACCGACGACATACAAAGTTCTCGTGTGCTAAAAAGAGGAAAAGACACACATGACCGCGCTGGTGGCCTGCTAATCTGCGATCCCTTTCTAACATGGTTTCATCCCGTTTATCCAAGTTATAGATGTAAATTGGACCATAACTTTGCTGAGCCTTGAATAAAAATCTTTTACTGCAATTCACTTGCCTTGCCTTGGTTTTGGGCACGAGACGAGGCATTCAGCAATGTGCCTGCCGTTCCGAACATAGCGGTGAGCAAACCTGTTTGAAAAGGGATTAGGAGCCCAGAATTTGCGTATGATCCAAGATCTAACACGAACCAAAAGGTATAAAGGCTTCCCAGGGCACAGGTGGTGGTGCCCTTTTCGTTGGGATACGGGATGCCCCAATGTAAGACCCAAATTGCCGCGCACCAAGGGTTGACGGGGTCGTCCTTCAGCCTGCTTGTCCGGAAAGCGACGCGTTGACTATCTGGGCTTTAGTCAGGCGTCATAGCGAAAGTTATAGGTGGGTTATCCGGGGGGCACCCGCTTGCGGCTTGAAAGCTTGACCGCTTGGTCCTTGTAGAAGTTAGCAAACAGTGGCAAAGCCGGAATTGGCAAGTGAGGACGGTCAGCTACTTGTTCCCACTCTTCTACCACCGCTTTCCTGTTCAACCGGTCGATGCAACCTCGTGCTGTTTGGTGTCGAATCAGAGCTCACTTCGCCCAGTCTTGACTCGCATGCAGGTCGTTCACCGTGATGGCAATCCTCATCGACTAGGCTCCTCTACCGAACGACCTTTTTTCCTCAATCACGCTGGCGACCATCTGGTGCGGGTCTCGAGGACCTCAAGGTGGGCACTAGGCGTTATGATTTTCTGACTCTAATGCATATATTTTTGGTTGCGGTTTGCCTTAAGGTTTCCCTATGCATGCCCCAAGCACGACTCCAAGGACCCTAATCGTACTTGAAGAAGATGGAGAGCCCTGAGTATACTCTTACGATCTCTATGGGGAAAATGTGAGTCTAGTTTTATCCATTTATCGCCCTCTCTGGACACCATTTGTCGTTGCAGGCCCTCAAGGTCCCCTTCCGACTGGATCGAACAGAGCGTCCTGGCAGGCCGCACAGTGTCATCTCGTATAGCACAATACAAGACCAGGGAAAGTCAAGACTCGTTGTTCTGAAGACAGTCCGTCAGATCAACGGCACGTCTTAGCGCACCTATCGAGAGGTCAAGATCCTGGTAGCGTTGCACGACCCTCCTGTTCTCTACATCAATCGATTCCATGGCGTTTTTTACCGGTAGAGAAGATATCGCTGGCATTCCCTCGATCGTCACCGACTTCGTCAAGTTTGGCTGTCTTGAGTACACCGAAGCAAAGGACTTCGGAGCGAGGCTCAATATCGTGAGTTATCGGCGTTTTGGAGGTGAAATTGAAGGCTCATTCCTCTCAGGTGCAGCAGCTGGGCAATGGTCCTACTCTACATTCATTCGCTCGCCCCGTTCATGGGGACCTCAAACCGGTACGCCTCCCCTTAGCCAGTGGCCTCCATCCGCTTCTGACCTCCAGCCAGGATCATTTCCGCATCACGGAATACGGTGTCGTCCAAATCATCGATCCCAGCCTCGCGCGCTACGAGACCAACGAGCACACGGGGTTGACGACGTTGATCCTCCCCTTCGTCGCCCCGGAGCTGCCATCCCTGACATGAACACTGTCTCTAGCCTCATCGCGACCTTTCTATGCGGCAAGACGATCGTGGCGCTTGGTCAGGAGCTGATCGCTGCAAGTATCCGCCAGGAAGTGACTGTTGTTGGGGGTGTCAGCATTTCTGGCGTTCCGTCATATGAGTATGGCATGGGGAATTCAACATGACGGCGGAACTCAGGGGGACAGAGTTGGACTTCACCTCCACCGATCCCGGATGCTTAACGTGGTTCGAAGAGAACGGGGCCAGGAGCAAGTGTCTCTGGACGGTATGCCAGTGTTTGCTACTTGCCAGTCGATCATCGACTGTCGAGGGAAACTAGGATGACTGGAGTAGTGATCACGTGATTCACAAAGCGTACCATATGGAACCAGATACTTGACGTCCTCTGGCAGGACACGTAAGTCTTTTTCAGATGTCAATCGGTCGTTCATACAAACGATTCACTTCACAGGTGTTATCTGTCTCCGGCATCAATAGCGAGACAAGTTCCATGGACCAACTGGGGGGCGAAGGTGGGATTCCGTCCCTTGGCTCTCCGAAAGGTGTCCTCCCCATTGGTCCCAATGGCATCCCGGCCTTCAACACCCTCGTGAACGGGTGGAATCCTTTTGCCGACGATGCCATCCGTCGGGGAACAGCATTTTAATTTACCATCTGGGCGTGATTCACAGCCAATTACATCAAGGAGCTCGGTCACAAGCATCTTGTCAACGCAGGGTATGTTTTATTAGATGCTCCATGCATGCTTTGCTAACAGCGGAAACAGTGATAGCGGTTTCTATTACCTTGAATGCCCCAAGCTGTCGGCAAAGACTTAGCACTGCTGGGGTCCAAGTTTTTTTGCAATCAGTAAGGTCGTTGCAAAATGTATCCTTTGATTAGAAACTTTTGATACTACTCTACGTTGGGCCAGAATGTGGTGCAAGACGTGTTTATTGTCTTTTGCAGCCTGCAATATGCGGATTCTGGTGTTTTGTGGGCGGTGATACAATATGCAAAAAACTGTCTTTTGCGCTTCGCAAGAGGCTTGTCAGAAGCAAAAATTTTCTTGAATCTGTTTTGCACACATCTTGCAGAATGTAGAAAAGTTGGATCCCAATAGTGTAGACCCCCAAGCGTGCACTGGAGGGACCTTCATTCAACAGATCTTACGGAATTGACACTGAACACCTTGTTTCCATTCCGTCCATCGACTTTGTTCTTATGACTTGCAGGACGAGGCGCTCAATTCTTACCCATATAGACGAATCGAGCCTGAGCAGATCCAACGATCCCGGTCATTAATTATGAGGTGAAACTCCCAGCCCAGGCGATTGGAGGCAGGCATGTGGATCAAGGTACATTCGATTCTGCAAGTCATCGTACCTCAACGACCTCTCCCGTCTCCCAACCCCTGATCCAATCTCAAGAAGCCAGAGGTGTTGCTCAGCGCTGGTATCGCCCCTAAGTCGAACTGGAAGCACTTTATTAGGCCGCCCTCTAGCCTGACGGTGCGCCCTGCCGCAAGTACTCAATGGTTTCAACTGTATTTCTAGGTTATCTTGCTGATGGTTCCTTTACATTCCAGACGGTGTGGGGGCCTTCCAAGTAGATTATTCCACCACNGACTGGGATCCCCGTCCCTCACCCTCTCCCTTCCAGCGCTAATCAACTTCCATCCAACCTGCATAGCCGCGAATAAAGGGAACGTTTATGGTGTTCTCGAGGCGAACGTGAGTTTTCGATCTTCCTCTGGTCCTCGTAAGTCCACGACTCACCCTTCCCGTAGTTGCTCCAAACTGGAATTACGAGCCATGGAACGACAAATCCTATTTGGGACAAGCGAGCCAAGAGACGATTGGATCAAACATCGCCGGGCCATAGCTGCCAGCCACGGTAGCCTTTCACCTTCGCCCTCACCGCGAGCGTCATTGGTGCTCATGTCTCTTTGCAGCTATAGCTAGAATTTTTTCCGGCCCCGTAGGTCATCTTTGAGCTCGTGCTCTGATTCGATATCAATGGTGGCTATAGTATTCTTGAAATTCATTTATTTGCAACGTGAAGCCAGTCGGTCCGTATGCGGGTAATGCGAGTCTAGTTTTATCCATGTATCGCCCTTTCTTGACACCATTTGTCGTTACAGGCCCTCAAGGTCCCCTTCCGACTGATTCGAACCGACCGTCCTGGCAGGCTCTCATTTCGTATGGCACAATCCAAGACCACTGGTACAAGTCAAGATCCGTTGTTTTGAAGACCTACCTACCGCCAGATTAATGGCACAACGGTTCAGAAAGTTGCGGAGGTGGGCAGTCTTGCTTCGCTGCCTCTGTCGGAGCAAATTAACTACGGCTTAGCGCACCTATCGAGAGGTCAAGATCCTGGTAGCGTTGCACGACCCTCCTGGCCTCTGCCCGAACATCAATCGGAGCGCTCACATCTCCCAATCCCACTCTTCATTGTCAATCCTAGTAGATGTCGCCAGTCCTACTAAATCTCGGGGCTTTTTCAAAGCATACTAAGTATGTACTATGAATCCGAATCAGCTTAATAAAATGGTCGGTAAATGAGGTTTTAACTAGCTTGAGCGCTTGCAGACCAACGATCCCAAGTCACCTGACGTCGTGCAATTGCAAGCAACTGTGTCTATCTCGTCTCCCGAACCAATCCAAGCCTCTCTAGATGTAAATCGTACATAGTTACCGATGACCGACACTAGCGCTCACTGTTGTAGAATATGGTAGCACTAGAATGGATGAAAGCCATGAGCCCCATATGCATAGTCTCCCGTAGTCAGCCTACCGATATTCGTCTCCTTATTTGTTCCACTGCGTTTCACGTCGACATCATTTCTGAGGAGTTGCATCATATTGCAGGTCAATCAGAGTTGACTTTTACCGAAGTGGCGGATGGCGGGTTATGTATGCATTTTGCTGGAGAAAGAGATGTGGACATTGATTTTGATATGGATCGGTTTGATAATTAATCCTCTACTGTAATAAAGCATCTATGAAGGAATTGCAATGGATAGTGTTTGGCCAGCTGCGAGACTTGATGCGATAACAAGATTGCGATCTTGTTCCTCGACAACCACAAAGTCGGGTTGCACGTCAACATTTTTCTTGCGCTTCTTAGCGTCACGTAGCTGTGTAAATTCTGACTTGAGGGAGTTGCAGAGATTGAGAATCGACTGTAAGCGATGGGTTTGCGACACTGAGAGGCTGGGGACATCGGTTGTCCTGGAGGCAATATCATTGGTTGTTGATACCCTGTAGATATCATCGATGATTTTCTGAACGGCCTCATCGGGGAGAAATGATTGTGGTGGGAGGAATCCAACATCGCTTTCGTCAGCAGCAAGGTAAAACTCCATCCGCAGTTCTCCAAATCTCTCTACTGCCAACTCTCGCATCTCTTTGGAGATTCCTTCTCCTGGTTTGGCTCGAGGCTTTCGAGGTGCAGCTTGAGTCACGACAGGACCTGCCATGTCACTGCCTGCAGTGGTTGGTTGACACCCACTGCAATTGCACGTCTCCAGCCTCTGCACCGGAGGAAACTGCTGGCATCGGCTACATGAGCACGTGTCGTCGACTTGAGGGTTCATGTACTGCCTGTCAATCTCAGCTGGATAGCATGATGCAAGAAGGAGGGTTGCCATGCTTGTATCTATCACCGGCTGAGCTGCGTCAGAACTACCCCCAGAGCCTGCCTGTTCTCCACTGCTTTTGTGTACCAGATCTTCAGCCGATGACAGAGCCGTCTTTGTGTAGTACAAAAATGCACGTGGATTTGCTACCTTTGCCCTATTACGCCCAACACGGCCTATCTTCTGAACAAAGTCATCGATATCAGGTGGCTCCCCAAAAAGAATTGCGTCGTGTGTCTCTTGGCTATCCCAACCGACACTGAGGATGTCTGTAGCAATGGTAATTGTTGCC
>SDEE01000079.1:0-115032 GCA_004126415.1 Candolleomyces aberdarensis
GAAGAGACTCAGACCGCGTCACTATTGTCGTTTATTATCGCAAAAAGTGAACTTATATTCGCTAAAACAGATGCGGTCGTATCACCGTATGGATGAAAAAGAAAGTGTGGTCTGGACTGCAATTTTGCCTTGGTGCTTAATGTCTCACCACCAGTGGTAACCCTCCTATCTCTGTAGTCAGAGTAAGAGGTGATCGTTAGAGGACAGAGCGCGTTGTTTTGGATGACAAATGATGGAAAGTGGGGTTATACCCCTGGCATGCATTAATCCATATAGGTGAAGAGAGAAAGTGTTGCCCTTGGGGGAGATAGATCACACAACACAAGAAATGAATGAATTAAATTTTCACACTGAACGAGCACACAGACAGTACAATCAACTGAGAATACTGTCTGTATTCATGAAGGAGGAGTGGACGATGTTCTATGGACGTCACACTGATTTCTCGTAGAGGAGACAACAGAACGAGTGGGGGAAGAGGGCACATTTGAAGGGTTAGCCCAAATTGCGAATGGTTATGTATCTAGCATTTGCATGGACACAGCTGTTGTCACCCTACATAGCATGAGCTTGCTGGATAGAGAATGATGAGGGATCGAGACAACAAACCTGCATGAGGGAAGTGAAACCATCAAACATAACTGTGGGTTCCATGATAATGAAGAATGGCCAGGAGTCCCATGGAACGCGATGCTCTGAAATTGAGATATCCTCAAGTGGAGGAGGCTCACCAGGGTCATCATCTTGTTCTTCGGGAATCTCGGACCACTCCTGCAATGCACAAGGAGATACAGACCCATTTCATCAGGGAAACCGGCCTTTTAAGAATCTTCACAATGTATTAGATGTTCGCGAGATTGGCATCAATGTCGAGAGATATTACAACTCGAGTCAAAATTACGGAAACTTATCGTAAAATTCTACCAATATCACACATTTCTCATAGCCCCCTTGAGATATCGCCTGAGTTGCCAAAGTCAATGCCATTTTCTAAGATAACTGCAGTTCGGCAAATAGGTGGCGATCGGTGAATACATTCAAATAGAAGGTACTACACTTGTCTAGAACATTACTACTGGTCCATGATGTGGCTGCAATGGGACCAAACTTGGGGAACAGGTGGACACTCCTGAAAATATACGAGAGTGGTACAACGCTGGCAGTAATAGTGCCATCAGGAAGAAGGCTCTTTGAGATCTTGTGAAGTCCGTTTGCTGAATCAGGACACCGCTGAAAGGGTGTGAACCACTCAATGTAGACAAGGTGCCTGGGGACAGCGGCTGGCCTGTCGAACATTTCTTCAACTGCCGCTTCTGGTAAAGAGAAGACAACCTTTATTCGTCCAACACGTCTCCCTTGTAAACCACTTTCCTTCCCTGAGCCTTCGTTGACTAAAGCTGTATCGAAGCGGGCAGGAACATGCCGTCCCCGTCCGTCCTTTGCTTCCGGATGGGCATGAATGATGTCGGCGGTTGTTTGAGAATGCGTAATGGGATCTTCACGAAGATATTTAATCGAATGCCATACAGGCAGGTAGCGGGCAAAGAGAAAGGTACCCTCCACTTCTCGGTCTAACTGCTGCCGAGTGGTGATGTTCGGATTGTTACACATAACGGCAAAGCGATATAAGGCAGGGAGGAAGTGGACTGCACCGTATCCGGTGGGGGATTTGATCTTATCGAGGTCATTTTGAGAAAACGGCGCTGATCCAAGCTTGGAGCGGTCCATATGGTCACCGAACTGCTGGGTTTGTCGGTAGAGGGAGAATGAGATTTGCTGGTGAGTCGCCACTCAATGTGTTGAGCGTGCCGGGACATCTTCTCCTTGCGCTCCAACCATCTGACCATCTGGGAGAATTCATCTTTGTGATTTGTTGCACGATATGCGTCTTTTGCCAGGTCGATGTGAAGGCGCTCGGTGTATTCAGTATTGAAGTTATCAGTCGTTCCAAAGAGCTTGATACACCGGGCATAGTGAGAAGCAAAATGAAGCTTGGGGATGTTGAAGTGTTCTCTGATACCGAGAGTGACAAAGATGTGCTTATTGTGGTGGAAAGCTTCAAGAGCATCCTCCATCAAGCGCAATGTCTGCGTCGTGTGGACAGGATATTGGGCAAGGTACACAAAATCCAGCAGAGCTCGGACCGCCCGTTGCAAAGGAATGTTGGATACACCATTGGGGAGCCGAATGTCGGTGAGCAACCCAAGGAGAATTTGACACATTGCTGCATGTTCCTTGCCAGAAACTCGTGACAATGAGGTAATTCCTTTGAGAAATGTATGTGTGTTGTGATTTGGTGGCAAACGGCGACAACGAGCGTCAATTTCAGCGGCCCCGCACGCCTCTGTTATCCATCCAACAACATGCTTGACGAGACCCTGATATAACTGGTGAAGGACGTCCGGGGTGATGGAACGATAGATGTGTGCAAATGGAAGGTCCTTCCAAAAGGGTTCATCGACTGGCTTCACTCGCAGTTCCTTTGCAAGCTGTTGAAAGCCAACCGGGTCCTCATCAATAGCATCGATCGCATCAAGTAGGTCATTGAGTGGCCTCCATGAATCGGCAGCTTCAATGCGGTTGTAGTTCCCAAGGCTTGAATGAGGGGTGGGACATGCAACGCAGTCGCCAGTGATAACGCAGGTGGCTTGCACCTGCTCTGGGTAGTCGCCAATGAATAACGCATAGAGGAGGTGTGCTCGACGAATGATCCCATCTCCGTTTGCCATGTTTCTGCCTTCTAGGCCAATTTCCTTGAGGGGGGCAAGGATTTTCGACATGCAGGAATGATATATATTGAGTAAACAGCGGCGGCGAGCAGCTTGATTGTTTATGTGAAGGAGACGAGAGGTGGGGAGATATCCCAAAAGTACATAGGCTTGACAAGACGGCCGTCGTCGAATTTCTTTTGGAATGTTCCCGATTGTCATGTAGAGTGGATAGGCGGATTTATTCCGAAAAAGAGTGAGCTGTGTCTTGTCGGAGGACAAAATAATTGGTATGATTGTGCCACCGGGCTTGACAGCGTCGAGATCTTGCTATGGAGTAATCATGAGTAAGTGATTCTGGAACCTAGTCGGTGGAAAACAATGTACCTGAGTTGCCCACCACCATTCTCCTGTGTGCATGTCGTGGTACAGGCGGATGCTGCAGCTCTCATCTATAAAATGCTGCTCCGGTGCGTACTTCAGATACAGTGCAAATTCAGGGTCCCCAAATAGAGCTTCGACGCATGCAACAATATCGCGGAGATAAAGTTCAAAGACTTCCCCATCAAGCTCGAATGGTACTTGCTGGAAGGCTGGGCGCATAGATGGGAGTTGATCGTCGATGATCTTATTGAGCTCGTTGCTATTCTTGAATTTCAACCCAAGTCTCTCGGTAACCTGAGCATGTAGAGCATCAGCATTAGCCCACAAATTTGCTGAAACAACATACCCCTTTGATTGAGAGAAGCTCCGTAACGGCAGAAGCGCTGATGTGGCCATGAAGTTTAGCCCATCGCGCAATCTCCCATTCTAGTTGAGAGCTGAATGGGTGATATATGCTTGTAGTGGGAAGCTTGGACTGGTAGACATTATTTGAAGTTGACTGCGATGAGACAGGGCAGCCTGCTAAGCCCTCAAATGCCACAACATGCGGGTTAGCGTATCCCGGATTGCTGGTTGCCGTAGGCGAAGGGGCAAATGATTGAGCTGTATGGGCTGGTTCTGGCATTGTGTGGATTGGAAGAGTGTCATCGGGCTGGTTGGCAATATTTATTTGAGGTTCTGTGGTCTCTGCGTCTACAGGTGCACCAGGGCGGTCCAATTCAAGAGAGCTTTCAACTTCGGCATTATCTGCCTCATTTTCGAGCTCTTCATTCTCAGAATCAGATTCGTCGACATGGACAGTGAGATTCTATTTATTATAAGTGATTTATATGGTGAAGCCTGAAATGTGACTCACAGGTTGTTTTTCGTTCTCAGCAGCCATTCCCGTATCGTTCATATCAGCATAATTCCCGAAGTAATCACCAAAGGGATCAACTTGAATGGCGTTGGCTGACTCAAGATCTGGAGTATCTCTGGTGCTTGCTGGTTGATAAAAGGAGCGGTTTTTGCTACTCCCGCTGGGTGGGGCAATGTCCTCGTCGGATGAGAGTTCAACGCCCAGCTGGTTGTTGAGGTACCTCTGGCATTCGGGACGTAGGCTTTTCTCAAGATGCTGGCGGAAATGTTTTCAAACAACCAGAGCATTACAAGCTGGGCATGAGTACTTGCTTGGAGGCATGGCTAAGGAGGTAGAGGAGGCGGAGTTGGCTCAGGGTCTCCGGTGATGCGTCAACTGAACGCAAACTCCGCAGAACGGTAATACTCCCAGGTGGCCTGGTCGGTTGGCATCAGCCTCAGGGCTTGTCCCAAGCTGAACGCAACATGTGTAAACCCCTGCCCCCTTTTCCTTTCTCTATTGCCTTCTCCCCTAGAGAAATTAGGACCTTACCTTGTACCTGTCTTCGTGCATGGTCAAGACACCTAACCTAGTCATTCGCTCAAACTTTCCTCTTATTTTCATTTCCATTCATTTACGGTCATTACTCCCCGATGACTCGAAACACTCGGTCCCAAAACCAAGCCACGATGCAGAAGGTTGCAAGGCCACCTGAAATAATCCGAAATTCTGGTTAGTAAAAAGCTCGTATCTCAATCACAAGTTTACTCACATATGAATAAATACAGCAGTACGAGGTGCTGGTACCACTAGCTCCCTAACCTCTTCTACTGAGCAGCAGAAACGAAAGCGTTCTGAGTCCAATGGCCAGCCCATCAGAAACGGGAAAGGTTGTGGTTCATGAGCAGCCTTTCGGCCCTTTCCATTGTCCATTTGCTGAGTCCTGACTATTTGTTAGCTGCACATACTCATGATGGGGCGAACGGGTCAAGGAAAATTGCCAATAGAACCTCGAATGGTATGTGTTGCATTCTCAGTCTGCCGCAGACATGTCAGTAAGAATCTCAGCCATAGGTACACATGGCTCACCTCAACTGTTGACACCACAACCACGCTCGAGTCATGCACGAACACCCTCTAGGCGTATAATCGTTGACGAAGCCGCAGATTCCAGCGAAGAAGACGAAGAAGATGAGCTGGCCCCTGGAGTAGACGCCAACGACTATGATGATGTCGATCTAGACAGAAGTCGCAGGGTTGGTTGCAGTTCTATCTTTCTCTGGGCTGTGATTAACTGACAGTGTTAATTTCTGTTCTGCAGAGCGTAGTATGGGGAGCAGCTCACACGATTGGTGGAGGCAACCTCCAGCAATCATATGGTCAGAATAGTCAAGGTGAAGGTGGTCGGGAGATTAGTCCTGAAGGCGAACCAGATGTAAGTTCTGATATCTGTCCATCCACAGGTCTAGGGCACTCACCATATCTATCAGGCGTGCCCCATTGAAGACGACAATGACAGTGCGGCCAGCTCGAGAAATCCAGCTAGCACCCTCACTGAGCGACAGCGTCAGAAGCAAGCAGCTGAGGTGACGTTTCCGCGTGTGTCAGTGTTTTTCACACAATGACGATGCCTCGTTGCATTCCTTATAGAGACCCACCTGGCCAGACATCGATCACACGCACGGATACGACTCCCAGGTTTGTCACTTCCAATCGACAATACTCTGGTCCTTGTCCGCTCACGTTACACTAGGGCAAGGATGCAATCAAGCTGTCTGACTCCGATTCAATCAACGAGGGTGAATCGGACATCAACAGCATCGAAATATTCAAGCTTCCTGGTGCGCGATATCCAGGCTTGAAGGAACAGCCACCTAGGATCAGAGCCGTCATCAAGAGGGCGTTCAAGATTGCAGAAGCCAAGACATGCTTCAAAACACCCTACCCACCGGCGGATGACCTGAACCGCTTCTTCCGTGAAATTCTGAGAGATGCAGCCAAGGAGACGAGAGATCAGGACCTCGTTCAACGGTTCAAGGTTGATGCAGCATATGGTAACGCCTTGGCAAGTCTGGTAAGTGTTCATCTCTATTGCTTTATACTTTCGTTTCCCTTTATTTATTGTTTAATTGTGCCCATTCAGGTGAAGGCACGGTTTAGCAAGTTCCGGTTGGCTGTATGGGCTGCCGCGCAGGTTGAGGCCAAGCTCATGTACAGGTTGGCTTCCGATATGCCAAATCTCGATAAGAAAGTGAAGGATTTGCTGTACAATGACGTGTTTGTGTATGGCGTTGATGCCAGCAATGCGAGTCCTTTCTCAGCATTATATATCGAACGTCTAGATCTGATGTGTTCTCTTATTAGGGCCGCATACTGGCTAATCAGCCTTATCGTCATCCAGCTCTTGTCAGCGCCCTTGCGTGGTTTTTCAAGGGCTCTGCCTCGATTGGTCAACAAAACACAAACCAGTTTACCTCAAGCTTTGCCGAAGACGAAGATGAGGAGCGCAGCAAGGAAAAGGAGATCCCCATACCGATGCTTTCCTTTGTTGCGATTTTAGTATGTTAATTTCCCTACTGCTTAATTCTGTTGCACTGAGACAACTGTATGGTGGACTCTATCTTCAGCTCCGGGCAGAGATCAACTTATGGAAGACCGGTTATCGCAAGGTAACCACCAAGAAATTCGATGTCGATCAGCACATCGCCGTCTATGACCATCATGTCGAGGTTCTCAACAAGATCAAAGAAAGTAGCATTCCCAAGTTCCATCGTAAGATGGCGTACCTATACAAAGAAGCCCGGTTAGATTCTCATAAACATCCAGATTCTTGCTCAAAACTGATCTTTCACCTGTAGGAGGGCCAGTGATGCTACTATTGAAGAAGCTTACGAGGGAGAAGGTGTCCTTGGAGTTCTTGATCTTGCTAATATGGAAGAGTGAATGTGGACTATCTCATGTTATGATTTGATACCCAGTAATAATCAGTCGTGACTCTGCCTTGTGATTGCCTTAGTGTATCTACTCTTAATACCATTTTGATTACTGCCATCTCTACCAAATGTGAAGATTTGAGCTGAATCTACCGAGTGTACGAGATGCGACAAAAATGACATAGTTACGTGAATTTGTCAAATTTTGCAATGCTGTCGGAATCTGTCAAAATGTGGTGATATACTTAGAGGGGACGTTTTAATATTGCACTTTCCTCGAACTCATAAAGATCCGGTAGAAAGGCCCAAATTGCGGTGATATCTTGTAGATTCTCAGAATGAGCCTTTTTCTGATGTTGTACAATGAACGACCTCGGAAACCTGAGAGGGGCCAACAATGGGCTTATGAGGGGTGTTCACGTGCTCTGGAGGATGGCACTTTGTGCTCCCACTGTGAGCATTGGGTTGGAGGCTGTGTGTGGTAGGCATGCGAGAAGTTGAGGCGAAATCAATAACTTTGAACAGACTCTTATTGAAAAATTTACCGACTGCTCAGCCAAGTATGGACCTAGGTGACAACACCAGATGTGCAACCTCCACAATGATGACTGGAGACTGAATAATTCAGGAGGAGCCCCAGGAATGGATGATTGTCTCAGGGAACAAAAGATAACAGTGCCCAGACGTACAAACGAGGCAAAAAGCGGCAGTATCCAAAATATAATCATCATCATAGCCGAAACAGCGGCCGAAACTTGAGCCGATGGCATATTGGGGACCTCAAGAAAGAAGATGGGCATTGAGTATGGGTAATATACAGGCTGACTGGTCATCAAAGTAGTAATTGCCAGACATCTAGGCGTATGCTACGTACGGAGGCTTCTCCTGCCCTGATAAAGTTTGATCTGTTCGTACAGTCCACTGTCGTCGTGCTCCCCACAATAACCACCACAATTTACTTCTAACCCACTGTCCTCTTTGCTATAAAAATAGGATAATTGCTCACGGTAGTCTTCCATATCCAGGCCCACCCGAACATTGTCGTAAGAGCTTGTGAGCCAGGTGTTTTGTCTGATCTCTGTCAAATTAACTGACAGGTTGTCAATATAATTCACAACACCACTCATTAACACTGTGGTTTTTGATGTGTTTGTTTGGGAGCACATTTTGAACAAACCAAATGCAAGGGTTGACATTGTCCTCAATCTGCAATTCAAATGTTCAGGCTAGACAAATTCAAATTTCCATTGCATGTGTCTGGCCTCCTTCTGCCAGTACTAAACTTTGCTCAATATCTGTCCAATGTAGACACATTCAAAACAAACTGTAAACAAATCCATTCCTTGCACCTGAATTTCTCAATATGTAATTATTGAACAAACACATAAAAAACTGCAGTGTGACATTGTCTTCAATCTGCAATCCAAATGTTCAGGCTAGACAAATTCAAATTTGCATTGCATGTGTCCTGCCTCCTTCTGCCAGTATCAAACTTTGTTCAATATGTGTCCAATGTGCGTATGAATGATGTGCACAACTTCCTTGATACCAAGCACTGCTGCCTAAGCCAATTGCCGAGCTTTTTAACTGCGATCTTGATCCCTCGGTCATTGCAAGGCCTTCGAAAAAAAACCAGTGAGAATATTCTCATTCAAACAGGCCAGAGGACATACCAAGCAACTCTACATGCCTTTTCATGCACCCAAAGAACCAAATCCATGGACAGACGCTGTTCCTCCAATAAGTGAGCAACACGAGCGGTGAGCGAAGGATCAGGTGGAAATAGAGCGAGGATTTCGGATTCAGTCAACATAGTTTTGTTAGCAAAGGTGAGAGGAACAGTGTTGATGGCTGAAGTGTTTGACAGTGGCAAACAATCGTAGGGGGGGGGGGCATGAAACGTGGTAATGGTGGGTCAAAATCATCGGATTAAAAGTCTCGATCTTCATGTCCGAAATAGAAACCTCAATCAAGTGCAAGGGAGTGGGGTAAGAAATGTACGATCACAAATGCCATGATTCGTTCTCATGCTCAATTTACGTATGGGGTCATGGTTGGGTGACGCAAGGAGCCCCTAACAAGCGCCGAGTGCTGGCTCACAGTGGGGAACGACAGTAGGTATGGCATGATTTGTACTTGTCAAGTGAGTAAACGGTAGCCTGAAAGCAATAGAGGCCTCGGAACATGCCGCGCGAAGCGACAGCCCACTGAACACGTTGGTTTTACACCACTCCTGGAGGACAAGTCTGGGAATGAATAGATTGCTCTAATGAATGCCTGCTCTTTTTCATACTCAACGCTCATTATTTTTTTGATTATTTCTTGCCAATTTTGTCTCATTTGATTTGTCTACTTGTCGCTCATTTGCTCGTATTGTTTTGAGGGATTACAACTTATACATAATTCTCAGAATTACAATAGGTAATCTGTAGCTATACCCAGAGAATAATTGAATCCTTGTGCTCTTTGCCCCAGTGCCCCAAGAGTGAAATGGCAAAGTAGGAAGATACTGAAAACTTGATCAATATAGAAGAGAAATCTGGTATATTGGGTAGATAAATGAAATAGACAGTAAATGAAAAAAGACAAGTGTCCAAGTTAAGCTAGGAATAGCCATCCATGTTACATGGGGCTAATAATATAGTGGATCAAGATTAATGCTGAATCTGAAAAGAAATTTGGCTGGGTCTACTGGTGTTAGTCCATAGTGGCTGAGCCATTGAGGGGCTGTAAAATAATGCTGGCTCAGTAATATCAAGGGTAGCTGAGCCATTTTATAAATTCAGCTAAGTCGCATGAAAATACTGGCTCAGGACTGTGGAAAGTAGCTGAGCCATAATAAAAAAGTGGCTAAGCCAAAGAGAATATTAGCTGAGCAGTGTTGAAATGGCTGGGCCATTGTAGGGGAGTGGCTAAGCCACATGAAAATACTGGCTCAGCAACATTGATGTAGCTGGGCCGTGATAAAATGGTGGCTAGGCTATTGTAAGAGGGTGGCTAAGCCACATGAAAATACTGGCTCAGCAACAGTGATGTAGCTGAGCCATAAACAAGAAAGTGGCTAAGCCATGTGAGAATATTGGCTCAGCAGTGTTTAGAATATGTGAGCCATTGTAGAAGAGTGGCTAAGCCACATGAAATACTGGCTCAGCAATATTCAAAGTAGCCGAGCCATTCTAAAACATGGCTAAGCCACAGAAAAATATTGGCTCAAAAGTTTGAAGCCTTACACAGCCACTCAGGAATTAGCTCAGCCTAAAAACAAAAGGGTCTGAGCCAGTGGCCCAGCCAGCTGTGGCTTGGGTAACCAAAAGGTTAAGTGACTCATGAAAATTCAGTAACCTAAAAGGTTAGTTGAGCCAGGTGCCTGAGGTGCCAGCGACATGCTGGCGTGGGACCCAAACTCATCAACCCTGTTAGCAACAGGAAATCTATTAATACCGATCCTCCCTCTGCCATGCCTGATGCCCACCCCCACATCACCAATTCACCTGTCAACAAAGTTCAATCTGCTACCATCCCCATGCCTGCTACCACCACTGAGACCCCAACTAATGCCAGCCCCTCCGTTCTTGCCCCTGCAACCTCCTTTGTGAACTTTGGGGCAGATGGTTCTTTTGTCCCACCAAAGGCGCACAAAACAAGGATAGACAAAGGGGTCCCACACGGTTGTAGGAAGGGGAAGGAAAATAAAGCTTAACTGCACTCTTTTTGTGATTTGATTTACTTGTACTGTATATCTTGCTCAATGTACATTATGTCGTGATTTAAAGCATCCCCCAATTTCAAACAAACAGAGACTTGGCGGAGGGTGAATCAATGGGAAGGCAACATGCCATGTGCTGCCAAAGAGGGGCATGAGAAATGATGGGAGGGGAGAGCATGGGAAAGCACCCGGACAGCAATCAGTTAGTGGACTTGACCATGGGAAACAGTTCCGAACACCCTCTGCCAATGGACAGAAGAATTGATGGGGAGTAACAACATCATGGTGGTTCTGATGGTCCCGAGCTCCTATCTGTTACCTGTCAAATGGAAATTCACCTGAAGGTACATCGTGTTATCACTATCTATCACTATCTCTACCCTCATCTACCTCCTCGACCTCCATCCACTTTATCTGAGGGACAGTTACCAAAAGCAACAATCCACCCACAATTATTCGCAGTGAGTGGCCCCTGCGGCTTTATAGCTACCCTAGCTGGTCTAACGCCCCCTTATGTCCAGCTAGTGAGCTGGCGATTTGGTGAGGATCTGGTGATCATGACACATTATATCGCATCAATTGGTTTTTGGAATGTGATGGGCAATTCCCATTGACCTGTAATATTCGGGGCTCATCATGAGGGTGTGCGAGGCTTGCCGCGTCCTCATGACTCAGTGCAATGGTTCAGGGCAGCCAGAAGGTGAAGCAACATGAGGCCCCCTTCATACCAGACAGTAATCTTTAGGATGCCTCATATCTAAGTATCTTGAAAGAGACGTCCTCGATCAGTTTATCCCTGTTTATTTCTTGGCACCTCATTCTCTGACCAGTCTTTCTCTGTATGTCTTTTCTGTGTTCTGCCACATTGACCTCTCATCTTGGCATCATCTTGCTTTGACCCCCACCTGCTCAGAAGCAAGCTGCACCAAATTTTAATACTTTGACAATGGGATGTAGTAGGGTTTGATATCCAACGACCAGGATGTACAAGGTGGAGTATGGGCAGTATGGAGCCATAGCTGCATGCTTGACCTTTCGTCCACAGGGTTTGGATGTATTCAATTTATTAAGCAGTGCTGGATAAATGAGTTGTACATTTTGGGCTCATATCTTCTGTGTGTCACACAAGAAAGTCAGCATTCCTAAATTTATGGAGGGTCCATACACCAGTAAATTGTGTTAAAGAGAGCAGCATTGCTCTGAGCCAACCTTGAAGTGCCTCCTATTTGACGCCCAAACGATGGCATTGCAGTGCCAAGATAGCATTGGCACATGTTGATACACCCACGCCAAGGTTGCAAACTCACTGCTATTGTATCCAACGGTAAGCTGTGCGTACAGGAAGCTATGAGCATTCACCTCAAACAGACAACTTGATTCAACAGTATCCTCAGGATTGATCAATTATTTCATATTCATAGTGAGTCAATGTTCCAACAGACAGGCCTGAGCCGTATACCTGGATCCCAATGCCGTAGTGAAGCAAGGCAAGGCTTGTATGACATACCATTCTTGTACTTGCATTCCATCCATCGAAAGTAGTAGGGCATAATAAAAATAGAATTGAGCAATACAATGTCTACAGGAGTTACTACAATTGTGCAAGGCTATGTTAACTTTGGAATCCATACCCATACCTTTGCTGCTGCCGCAAACATCCCACTGCCTTTTGCCACGATTTATGGCTAACGGTTTTTTTTCAAGCCAAGAACCCCAAAATTGCTTTCCTGAATCTCACCCTACTGTGTCAGATTTGTAGGCATTGCTTGCAGCGGGCCTCGCTCACGCTCACAACTCCAGTCTCCTGGCAATGGCACCGCCGAAAATCTTCGCAAATCCGACAACTTAAAAGGTGTTGGCTGCAGCTAATTTTCGTGCTGAAGTGTGTCTGCCAATACTTATATCAGGTACTAATCGACGACGGGGTCAACTGAACGATCCACCGGCCGACCCTTGACGGAAGCGCCTTGACCGAATCGAAAGACTCGAAAATCTTTTGCTTATGCATGCGACAGCTCAGCTTGAGTCTCGGATACCTGGAGTGGGAACAGGCATATTTGAGTTTTCCCTGGTATGTTGCAAGCTCTCTTTCGAGTCCATTTTTGACCCCACGATCGAAAATCACATGAAATTGCCAGGTTAACCTGGGTGTTTACTTGTGCGTAACATACGTTACATCGCGTTAACTTGGACTCAACATAGGTCAACATTACGTTGACTTGAGTGCTTACTTGCACGTAACATAAGTTGACTTGTGTTACATGCCTGCCTGGGTCAGTGCTCGTAATTAATACCAATCGTGGCTCGTCGCCATTTGGGTCTGCTGCCATGTTTGTACGCCATTCTGTTGCGTTGTACACTCCTTCATCGGTCGCAATTTGTGTGTTTGCACACCTCCCCGTTTTATTTGCATGTGTTCTCAAAGGGACACTATTTTCCTCCTGCAGTGATTATTATTGAATTTTTTACGAGCTCGTGACATTCCTCATTTCGGCTCTCATCTCAAGTCCATGGCTTTGCGGTACATTAAGTGCATCTATCCCCAATTGTATTCTTGCTTGTTCTCGATCCTACCCTCCCTCTCTCTCTCTCTCTCCTGATTTCGTTCTTGTTACTAGACACTTATAGGATGATCGCAATGCAGGTCAAATGGACGGTCAGAGCGGGCGCCGCCGGCGACAAGTTAACATGGGTGCTTAACTTGGAAAGTGCCAAGTTAGGCCCACTTTAACGGCTCTGACATGGTGGGGGAAAGTTAGCGCACGTTAACATTCCAGGTAACATTATCCTCATTCGTCTTTAGCCAATCGGAACATTGGACCCATCAGAGGTGCCGCTGCTGCCATTGCGTTGAGTTGTGGAGGAAATAGCAATCGCGCCTGTGAAGTGCATAGATACATGAAAAATAGGTACTGACATCCAATTTCAGATATTCTTGCTCTGCAGACTCAACAAATTGGCGAGCGAAAGGCAAAAGTGATGGACATTGAGCCTGAGTCCATTGAGAGCGCCATGGCTAGGAAATTGGTTGAATTCGCTTTTTGCAGGGAATAAGTAATAGAATCTTCTTCCCTTGTAGTGATATTGTCTGTGAACAAGAGCCTCGACCCCACACTTGCTCGAAGCTCTTCAACTTTCAAGTGCCCAACTATTAGTTGAAACATTCGGCAACGAGTGTGCTTCCTTAAGTGCAGGCAGGCTGAACGAGAAAACACTTCCGCAATTATGGCGAAGGTCTTGGCTAAAAGAAGATTCATCGCTACGTGAAACAGTAGGTGATATTCATGTTTAGTGAGCTCAGAAATGCACGGCTCTCGTGTTCATGCAAGCCGTAGTTAGTGCTCGCCATCCCCGACTCCACGGAGTGGAAGGAGGGTTCTGTCCCGTCAATACGTCCATCAACTCTACAAAGATAAAAATCCTGAAAGTGTGAGAATGATGTCGATGTCCAACACTGGGCTCTCTCGGAGTATGACCCGATTATTCCACCCAAGCGAACATCCGGATTCCGATGACGTAGAAGTGCATGCGAAACGGTGGCCTTTCTCTGCCTTTCTTCGTGTACTCGCTACGTATCTCGTCTCAACCGTTGTCTACGATCCTCTTCAATAAATCGCCTCATACCCCCGCCATGCTATTATAATCTTCTGTACTAATCCGAGCTGTTTCTCGCGATTCTGGCGAGCCAAATTGCCTAATGGCTGCCTGATGCTCTCTGCGACCATCCGATAAGCTGCCCAGTTTGTTTAACCAAGACATCTTCCTGGATATTCTCGAGATTGATTCCGGAACGTTCGGCTTTCGTTTGAAGGTGTGCCACCCTTCGGGCAACAAATACCAGACAGCAAATATCATAAAATCTGATTTCGGAGGTCGTCGATCGTAAAAAGAGTTTGACCCTCGAGAACTTGAAGGACTCCGACGTAAGCCAGTCCTATTAATGTAAATTGGTCGGTATGGTAGAAAATGGGCAAAGTGAAACAGTTCTCTTTGATTTAGTCCCTCTAAGTAGCACTGCCAGGGCTCGATGGACAGCAAAGAAGCCTCTCGAGGGTAAGGTAAGACATACTACGCTGTACAATGTCGATCGAGTTCCAGAGTCGGGGACTGGCGCCGCAGAGGCCCCGCTACGATATACGGTAGATTCCCATGGTTTGACCCCCGCCGCTTCATCAGACCTCAATTACCGAGATACCTGATGAAATCCTCGAAAACATCTTTCGTTGGAAGCTCGTAGCTTTAACTCATGTTTGCTCCCACTGGCGACTCGTTACTGGGTATCTCGCTCTCTAAGCTGATGTCACAACTCACACTGCAGGACCGCTGCGGTGATTCCAGCTGTGGCATGTTGAGCGCATACTGTGAGACAGACTCTCTATAATCTCTTTTTTTTCAACATGATTTTGATGGAGTTATGACCGATACATTGTCCAATGCCCACATGATGGAATTTCTTTGTAACCCCTGCGGGAATGAAGGTGGCATCGGCGTCACATCAGTTTCTCTAGGGACATGTATTGTGTGGACGAAGACAAAGAAAATGAGACTGAAAGGCACATTTGAGATAGATGGAGGAAAAATAGACCTATGTTTCGTGTCTTTGGCCAATGACTACACAGAAGTGGAATCTGGGTAAAAGAGAGTCTGTCTGCCAAAATGTGAACACAATGACAAACGCGGAATCACCCGAGCGGTTCTGCAGTGTTCAAAACGTCGAAATTCGTTGAAAGGCGGAATAATTTCGTCGTCAGGGGCCTAGATACGATTTCACTAATATCAAATCTCCCTGGTTTCCTCGGGGCTGCATTTGCTGTCGATATGCTAGCATTAGCCTGTCGATCTTCGGACCAGCAACTCCAATGTTCCTTTAGATCAGGCACGCCTTTATCGAAAACCTTTTCCCAGAATCCTGGGGGAGAACCCTGGCACTGTGAGCGATGAATGAATTGAATTGCTGCTCAACAGAGTCGGAAACCTTGAACCACTGTCAGAGAAGTCAATTCCTGGAGTATATGGGTCGTCCTTGGGGGGGAAAGCTTAACACGTTGTCACAATGGTAACCTTGGGACGTGTAAATTCGCGCTATCCCTTTGCAAGACTTTTCAGACGTCACAGGCTCACAGCATTCCGTTTCAGAAGGAGACAATGTGCCGCTTAGATGAAAATGAAGACGGCAAGTTATTTGAAACTCCGACTGATGGCGGCACCATTTATGGACATTTGTTTGTACACGTCGGCCTTGATTTGGCCTTACAACCTCTTTTTGTCTTTTGTTGTTCCGTTGTGACAGACAGAACAATGAAGTTTTTGGGCATGAGGCGTTGTATAAAAGGGTAGTCTTGTCATGATGGCTGGCCAGCATTCGAACCGTCGCCATCTCCCATATCTTTTCCCTTTCTTTCCTTCTCCTTCCTTATCTTTCTCCTCGAGCCAGGTGCTTGACTCGATTTCCAGTCCTTTCAATAACGACTTCCTGGAGAAACTTTCGCTGCTTCATCTACATCTAAGCGGTTACATATCACATTTGCAATTTTCCAGTCCAAGATGCAGTACCTGAGCACCCTTTTCCTCGCTTTCTCTGCTATTTCCACCACCCTTGTTTCGGCGGCCCCAGTCGGTTCAACTCTAGACGATGACACTCTTTTGAAAAACGGCCAGGAAGCCCAGAGGCTCAACACTATTTTCCAATCTATCAACACCACTGACGCCTGCACCAGTTCGTTGATTTCTCTCTATCATTGTTCCACTACAACAGCTGACTTGATGCGCTCATAGCCGGCGACTCTGCCTGCGTTGGCGATTCAATCGCCCTCTGCGTCGACAGCAAATGGGATACTGTGCGGGGCAAATGCGGTCGGACAGACAAGTGCTTTGCCATCCCCTCTATCCGTGAAGAAGGTGTCCTCCTCGCCTGCACCACCGAGGCCAATGCTGCCTCCGTCATCGAAGCGAGCGGTGTAACTGGCGGTGTTCTCGGCGATGCTGGGAACTCTACCGAGCCTGCTGGTGGCGAGTCGACCAGTACTGGTACCAGCACGAGCACCACCACCACAGGTACCAGCACAGGAACCGCTACCTCTACCTCCACCACGACCACAGTTACCGCTACGGGTCCAGTTACGGTGACCGTGACAGTGCTTCCATCCGTTTTCGCCACTGCAGCAACTGTTACCACCACCCTCACCCCTGAAGAGGCCACTAGCATTCTCTCCAGCGCCTCTCAGGCCACGGCTACCGCCTCTACCTCGACCTCCGCTTCCAGCTCGGTTACCACCGTCGCACCAGTGACCTCTAGCACCTCTGCCGCCACTTCCTCGTCTTCTTCCGCCACATCAACTTCATCGACGATCGTTCTCGCCGCCAGCACCGTCAGCGCATCTTCCACTTCCACTAGCGCTGCCGCAACGGTGTCCCCAGCTCCCGCTGGAACTGGTGCCTCCACCACCGCGCCCCCAGCGACAGTCATCAAGCTCACCACTACCCCGCTCGCCGCAGTCTCGACTGCTAGCGCCCAAGCCGAGTCCCAGTCGACTGCTGCACCCAAGGCCGGCTCCGGTGGATTCGGTGGTGGAGCTGGTGGCTACGGAGGTGGACCTGGCTACTAAATGCACCCCCGACAGGGTACCCCGTTTTTTCCCTTCGTCTTGAACCGCGATACACCCCAGGCCCCGAAGTGATACATAGACACGAACATTCTGATTTTTGCAGAGACAGCCTGGTTTAGCTGCTCCCCTCTCCCCCTCTCTCTCCCTCTCTTTCTTTTCACTTTCACGATCCCCCAACGACACTGCATTTGTACTTATAGCCCGCTGCATCCAAATTGTGTGTGTGTATACTTAGTACTAGCTTAAACCGCGGCTGCTCTGGTTAGTTGTTGTGCTTTTAGGAAATCGATTCGGGAACTGACGATCTTAGACTTACCTGTACATTCGTTGTAACCATCTAGTACCTACCTACGCTCTTTTGTATTCTGGGTAATATACACACTGGTGTGTTTGTCATCTTTAGGCCAGACGTTGAATTGAGGCGAATAAATCCTGGAAGTAAGCGTTCAACGTTCAAGCCATATCGGCTTCATGCTGTTTGGTTGAAACTCAGTTCCGGCTTGCTCCCACACCTTTTACTAGCAATTCCACTCTCTGTTCCCTTTACAAGCCAGAGACCCAACGCAAGCCCCACGTAGAAACGGCCCCTAATGGAAGTCATAAAGACTGTTTTGGTCGAAGAAGTCGGCGCAGGTCATGCGCACCTAACGGAGACCTCGAGGTGGCCTTTGAGAGAAAATATTCGGGGGTGAAAGGTATACAGGAGGCGATTCAGGATAGTATATTTTGATTGTCTTTTTTCATTAAATCCGGCTGGTTGGTGCCAAAATCAACTGAGCTCAAGTCTTCCGACAAGCGACCAGCTATATCTGAGCAAGCGACTCCTCCAGTAGCCATAACGCAACGTCAGCCGACGCCCACGAAGCCTGGAACCCAGTCCCTCCATGCCTAATCGTCAAACCAATCAATACTCTTCTCTTCTTTCCACTGTCAAGAAGCGTTGGAATGGAAAAAAAACATACCCATAATTGTGAACAACCGGAACCCTCCCTCTCCCACCCACACCCTCCGTCCACTCAACCTCCAGCCTTATTCCACCTTCTCTATTAGGTCTCAAACCACATCCCTCCGCAACTATCAGCGAGCGAACATCTTCGATGGTCGGTTCACGTTGCTTCCGGATTTCCGGGGGTGCGAGTTCAGGGAAAAGCTCGAATCCACGTTTCAAGATATCTTCGGTAGTCTCGGGTCGTGGTTGGGAGTACCAATCATTCGGGACCCTCGTTCCTCCGACAATAACCTGCAAAAACACCCATCTCTCATGTTCAGTGCACGTTCGGAACCAGAGAATGGGAGGTACAAATGAAGAGAGAAGCAAACGCACCTCTCCACTCCTTCTCGGAATGATATACGTCCACGCACCCTTCCGATCCCTATACAACGTCTTCCCACTCCTCACCCAAGGTGCCCTGACGATCACCGTCTGCCCCCTCACGGGGTACAGTTTCTTGTCCTCTACACCCCCGAGGAAGCGAGATCCTATACCCGTGCAGTTGACCACAGCCGCAGGACCCTTCTCCCTGCGTTTCTCCTTCTGCTCCGTCGAGCTAGTCGGAATTGTGGTTCCGCCTCCGCAGAGATTGGCTCCCCCAGGAAAACTATACACCCCGCTTTCGATAACCTGGTTAATGTGTTGAGCTGTACCACGGAGGACGCTCCCGCCTTTACCGAGGAATTGGTTGAGGAGGTAGTTGAGGTACAGAGGTGTGTCGATGGTGACTGTGGTGAATGAGATCCCGGAGAGTGCGCCTGCGGGGAGCTGGGCTTTCTCGAGTCGCTGGAACTGCAAACCGACCAAATGGATCATATTAGCGGTGAGCATAGAGCGAAAAATGGGAGGACTCGGAAGTGAGATAGGGAGAAAAGGACGCATAAAAGAGGGAACGCACATCAGGCATATTCTCAAACGGCTTAATCGGAATCGAGTCATCGTAAAAGTACTCCTCCTCGTGGATACGAAGGAAACACCCCTCTGCATCGCTGCCCGGAGCTGAGAGGTCCCAGAGGACTTTGAACGTATCGACCTCCAGCTCTATTCATATGTCAGCGTCCGTCGAACGAAAATAAAGGGTTTGAAGTCAAGAAAGAGAATCGAAGTGAACTCAACTATATTGCCACTCAGCATCTGTCTGACTATACACATGATGTGCACCCTGTCGTACCACCGAACGAGCTTCGTTCAGTCGAGTGTCTTGAAGGATGGAGTGAGAGAGAGCTTGAACGTACCGCCCACTGACTCGTATACTTGATATTCTTCGGATCCGTAGGCAACACCTCTCCAACAAGCACCACATCGTATTCTTTTCCAAGTTGCGACTGGATCTTCAAGGCAGTTGTCAGACCTATGACTCCTGTGGTTCCCGTAAGATTGGGATTGAGATTCTTTCAGTCAGTCGATCCCTCACTCGAGTCATAAGTAGGGCGAGGAGTATAGCAATCGAAGCTCACGTACCTGCACCAAGAACGATAATCTGCTGCTTGACTTTCGAAGCCATGTCGTAGACAACTGAAGAGCAGATGATAGTCAACTGATAAGAACGATGCCCGCTACTCTAGGTAGCGGGTCTTTCCTTGCGCTGAGCGCTCCAGAAAATTTGTAAGCTGCGTCTCTTGTCTCTGGACCCGCATCATCTCCCTTCGTCCCTCAGTAGCCTCCGTCTCCCTGCTTAACTTCTCAATCCGCTGCCATCTTCCGTGTTCAATCTCCTACCGGTCTGTCGGCTATCGATTGTCGGTCCATCCTGTTGGTACTACCCTATCGCTTGCTGACTGGCCTCCTCTCTAAACTTGTCCGAGTCTCACGTCCTTCTCCCTGACTCACTGCCTTTCAGGTGACTATGCCTTCCGCCTCATGCCATGCCTGTCGCTGCAAATATTTCAATTCATCTCMGCATTGCGTCGCTTGCCTCCTGCCCTCCCTTGCGGCCCACTGACCACACATCAACCTGTGCTCTACTTACCACGACCTCCGGTTCTCCCTGCTTTCTCACCTCCTCCGCGTCGAATGCCTTAGTTCCAATGATTCTTTTTTTCGATCGGTGACTGTCGTCCTATGAGCGCAAAATCCAGATTCTCGCCACCTCTATCCTCAATCTCCGGCTGGTCACGAGTCTAGGTTCTTTTTCTTCTAAGTGGTCACATTCCGATCAGCATGGCAGATGGTCGAAACTTTCTGTCTACTTTGAGGATTTTCGTGACGGACGGTGGACGCTGTGGCTTGGGCGGCATCGACTCAATCGACCGCCCAACCTTTCTCTGGACTCTGTCCTCAGCCGGCCAATGAGAAGGGAATGCATGACTCGAAGCGGTGTTCGGGCATGGAGACAATTGGTTTTCTCGCTCCCAAGGATAGGACGGGTTCATCCCGGAAGGTAATTGAAGAGGCCGGGCGGGCAAGCGTGGAGGTCGAGGATAAAGATTGGGCAGTAATGATTGAAACATGCACCCATGTTCTCCTTTTGAGGGAGCGGAGGATCTGTTGAGGCAGGGGGTTGCACAGCTCGGGTAGTCCCATCATTGGCGCACTGCTGATCACCTGCGGCTGCGCCATCGTGTTCTGGGTTAGCTGTTGGGTTGGGGGTGGTCGAGGAAGTAGTAGTGTGCTTCCGATGGTGGGGTCGCCGCGGTATTGGGGAAAATGCCCCGCGTAGAGGGACCGGTTGGAGAGTAAGTCAGATGCTCTGCAAAATGTACGTGGAGATCTTCGGAAGATGGACGCTGAGCGGACTGATTGATCTGCGATGATTCGAATGTCAATGCAGCTCGTACTCGGCACAGGCTGCACGATTCCGTCACTTTGTTACTGGGACGGCGAGGACAGTTGAGATGGAAGACATATGCTCTATGCTACCATCTTCCCCTGCAATTGAGCTCAGTCCGCCCGAGCGAGTATAACTGGGGTCACGATTTGAGAACATGGATTTAGTCGATCGTCGCTCTGATATGCTTGTATCGATCCAGTTACAATCCCAACCTAAGGTTGGAGGACAATGCATTTGCAAACCATCAGCAGGGACATCGATCATAGCGCTGGGATGGGATGCTGCATCATGCTCTCTCGCTGAATCCCTCAGAAGTACAAGGTAGGCTGGTTCAGAGGCAAGGAGTTACGAGACCACCGATACTAGTATCAAAGATTGTATGCAGCTTGGCAGGGAAAACGCACGTGGTTGAGTCGTTGCGGTGCGGTGAAAAGTATTTCAAAACAGAGTAGCGGGCTTTGCTGGCAAAGCTGCGCTACCTGTCGTTATTCGGCGCCGAAAATCGTTGTCGCTTCCCGCATTCTGAAGTGCACTCCGGATCTGCCGTTTCATCCGATCCCAGGATGTACAGATAGCGGGCACTCGTCCGGAATTGATAAAATTAGCTGAGAAATAACATGACTGGGAAGCAATCACCAGAGATCGTCGCGGGCACTAAAGCATCATCTTCGAGTTTGATGATTAATGGTGGACCTTGATGATCACATAGCTACGCGGTCAATCCGCATCGACTGCCATTATAAACGTTTCATCTAAATTGCTGGAACAAGCGATGTCCATTTAATGAATGATAAGCCTGCTCTGCCACGTTAGAGGGATCTATTGTTCGGTGCAAAACGGCCTAGCTCAGCTAGAGGATATGCTCATAAATGCGGTGAGTCAATCCCACAGCTTCCCCAACTTCTCTCACAAGACAATGGTGCTGTCCGGCGGTGACGCGAAACGGCTTGAGTATTATGGCCAGATTCTTACCAGAGCAGAATACACGAACGTATTGATGAGTCTCTGTGGTACCGGTGTGTAACTCGATCCCGATTTGGTCCAGGGCTTGTGAAAACTGAAATGTCTTGTATAAGGTGTTCACGTCTTCATGGCGCTCTACGGGCTCTCTGTATTTCTGGAAACCACAAAGCCAGAGCGAAAAGGACGAATATTCTACATCGTTGTTAGCTTTGTTATCACAGCGCTGTCAGCTGTTATCGCCGCGTTGGATGCTGCGCGCATATTTCGCGACTTACAGGAAACCCAATCTGGGACGGGGTATTTCCTGGCCCGGCTGCGGGCGTCAGAAGCAAGACATCCATTGGTATTTCTAAGCAATTGTAGCCTCAGGCTTCTAATCTTGATTGGCGACGGCCTCATGGTGAGTCCATAGATCCTCATCCGTAAACGCATAGTCCAATTTCTCGCCTGCAGGTGTATCGCTGCTTGATTATTTGGAGAGAGCGCCCCTGGATTGCAATCCTTCCCGCCCTTACTTGCTTGGGATCTTTCGGTACGTGGGAGGGTTGGATTAACATACTGAAAAGCTCATCACCTCGATCCTAGCTACAGGGATGGGTGCAGATACTCAGAGATTAACAGTTGCTACTGGCATAAGCATAGGAACCCTCGAAATTACCGCCATTTTCTTGACGGTATTGACCAACTTCATGGTCACAGCCCTGATCACTTTCTACATCTTTCGTGAGCGTCGTGCTCTGTCCAAGCTTCAAGTCTCTCCTCTAGATATGAAGCTGTACACGGGAGTGGTAGCGCTCATAATTGAGTCTGCTCTTCCGTTGACTGTCCTTGGTGTGGCTTTCGCTGCATTGTATGCATCCCCCCTTGATGCGGGGCTGGTTATAGCAAAGGTCCAGTACCCACTTGCGTTTCTTTTTTACGCTTCATGTGTAAGTCTCGATGTCCTCCAGGCCAAACATAGAAGGTGCAGCTAACTGATTGCCGTGTGTTAGTCCCTTGCACCACACGTCATTATTTTTCGTGTCACCACAGGTCGATCCTGGGTCAACCGATTCCCAAAGAGGAGTGACGCAGTCTCAGCTCCCATCAACTTCGCGCATCATACCGTCGAGACAACATCCAACGGATCGAGGACACACTCAAATAGTGGTTAACCGCATACCTCAGTTCGTAGGATCAATCCTACACTTTGTTGACAGTGACGATAGGATAACTTTTCGACTACGCGCCGAGATCCTATTGCCCTCGGTTACCCACTGCTCCCCTAGACTGCGGTTTTATCCTACCACAGGGTAGATCACCGTAGGATTGTTGAAACAGGATGACCATGCTTAGCTGTCTTAGGATACATTGGAAAAATCTTACGACGGCCACCTTGAAATCCCTTGTGCTTACGATAATTTGGAAGGATCGTACTGCCACAAGTAGGATTTATCCTCATGACTCAATCCTACGAGGATTCGTACCTGCACCAAAAACGATAATCTGCTGCTTGACTTTTGAAGCCATGTCGTAGACAACTGAAGAGCAGATGATAGTCAACTGATAAGAACGATGCCCGCTACTCTAGGTAGCGGGTGTTTCCTTGCGCTGAGCGCTCTAGAAAATTTGTAAGCTGCGTCTCTTGTCTCTGGACCCGCATCATCTCCCTTCCCGGCTCATCGTCCCTCCGTAGCCTCCGTCTCCCTGCTTTACTAAACTTCTCAATCCGCTGCCATCTTCCGTGTTCAATCTCCTACCGCTCTGTCGGCTATTGGTTGTCGGTCCATCCTGTTGGTACTACCCTATCGCTTGCCGACTGGCCTCCTCTCTAAACTTGTCCGAGTCTCACGTCCTTCTCCCTGAATCACTGCCTTTCAGGTGACTATGCCTTCCGCTTCATGCCATGCCTGTCGCTGCAAATATTTCAATTCATCTCAGCATTGCGTCGCTTGCCTCCTGCCCTCCCTTGCGGCCCACTGACCACACATCAACCTGTGCTCTACTTACCACGACCTCCGGTTCTCCCTGCTTTCTCACCTCCTCCGCGTCGAATGCCTTAGTTCCAATAATTCTTTTTTTTTCGATCGGTGACTGTCGTCCTATGAGCGAAAAATCCAGATTCTCGCCACCTCTATCCTCATTCTCCGGCTGGTCACGAGTCTAGGTTCTTTTCTTCCAAGTGGTCGCATTCCGATCAGCATGGCAGTTGGTCGAAACTTTATCTGTCTAATTTGAGGGTTTTCGTGACGGACGGTGGACACTGTAAGTTGCGCGGCATCGACTCAATCGACCGCCCAACCTTTCTCTGGACTCTGTCCTCAGCCGGCCAATGAGAAGGGAATGCATGACTCGAAGCGGTGTTCGGGCATGGAGACAACTGGTTTTCTCGCTCCCAAGGGTAGGACAGGTTCGTCCCGGAAGGGTAATTGAAGAGGCCGAGCGGGCAAGCGTGGAGGTCGAGGATAAAGATTGGGCAGTAATGATTGAGCCATGCACCCATTTTCTCCTGTTGAGGGAGCGGAGGATCTCAGTTGAGGCAGGGGGTTGCACAGCTCGGGTAGTCCCATCATTGGCGCACTGCTGATCACCTGCGGCTGCGCCATCGTGTTCTGGGTTAGCTGTTGAGCTGGGGGTGGTCGAGGCAGTAGTAGTGTGCTTCCGATGGTGGGGTCGCCGCGGTATTGGGGAAAATGCCCCGCGTAGAGGGACCGGTTGGAGAGTAAGTCAGATGCTCTGCAAAATGTACGTGGAGATCATCGGAAGATGGACGCTGAGCGGACAAATTAATCTGCGATGGTTCGAATGTCAGTGCAGCTCGTACTCGACGCAGGCTGCACGATTCCGTCACTTTGTTGCTGGGGCGGCGAGGTCAGTCGAGATGGAAGACATATGCTCTATGCTACCATCTTCCCCTGCAAATGAGCTCAGTCCGCCCGAACGAGTATAACTGGAGTCACGATTTGAGAACAAGGATGTAGTCGGTCGTCGCTCTCATATGCTTGTATCGATCCAGTTACAATCCCAACCTACGGTCGGAGGACAATGCACACACGTTGCAAACCATCAGCAGGGACATCGATCATAGCGCTGGGATGGGATGCTGCATCATGCTCTCTCGCTGAATCCCTCAGAAGTACAAGGTAGGCTGCAAGGAGTTACGAGACCACCGATACTAGTATCAAAGATTGTATGTAGCTTATATATTGGCGGGGGAAACGCACGTGGTTGAGTCGTTGCGGTGAAAAGTATTTCAAAACAGAGTAGCGGGCTTTGCTGGCCAAGCCGCGGTACCTGTCGTTATTCGGCGCCTAAAATCGTTGTCGCTTCCCGCATTCTGAAGTGCACTCCGGCTCTGCCGTTTCATTCGATCCCAGGATGTACATATAGCGGGCACTCGTCCGGAATTGGTAGATTTAGCTGAGAAATAGCATGAGACTAGGAAGCAACCACCAGTGATTCCCTAAGATCGCCGCGGGCACTAAAGCATCATCGATCATCGATGCATCATCTTCGACTCTGATGATTGATGGTGGACCTTGATGGTCACATAGCTACGCAGTTGAGTGTGTAGTCAATCCGCCTCGACTGCCATTGTAAACGGCTCATCTAAATTGCTGAAACAAGCGATGTCCATTCAATGAATGATGAGCCTGCTCTGCCACCTTAGAGGGATCTATTGTTCGGTGTAAAACGGCCTAGCTCAACTAGAGGATATACTCATAAATGCGGTGAGTCAATCCCACAGCTTCCCCAACTTCTCTCACAAGACAATGGTGCTATCCAGCGGTGACGCGCAACTGATTGAGTATTATGGCCAGATTCTTACCAGAGGAGAATACACGAACGTATTGATGAGTCTCATTGGTACCGGTGAGTAACTCGAGTCGATCCCGATTTGGTCCAGGGATTGTGAAAACTGAAATGTCTTGTACAAGGTGTTCACGTCTTCATGGCGCTCTACGGACTCTCTGTATTTCTGGAAACCACAAAGCCAGAGCGAAAAGGACGAATATTCTACATCGTTGTCAGCTTTGCTATCACAGCGCTGTCAGCTGTGTGCGCCGCGTTGGATGCTGCGCGCATATTTCGCGACTTACTGGAGACCCAATCCGGGACGGGGTATTTCCTGGCCCGGCTGCGGGGGTTGGAAGCAAGACATCCATTGGTATTTCTGAGCAATTGTAGCCTCAGGCTTCTAATCTTGATTGGCGACGGCCTCATGGTGAGTCCATAGATCCTCATCCGTAAACGCATAGTCCAATTGCTCGCCTGCAGGTGTATCGCTGCTTGATTATTTGGAGAGAGCGCCCCTGGATTGCAATCCTTCCCGCCCTTACCTGCTTGGGATCTTTCGGTACGTGGGAGGGTTGGATTAATCTACTGGAAAGCTCATCACCTCAATCCTAGCTACAGGGATGGGTGCAGATGCTCAGAGGTTAACAGCTGCTACTAGCACAAATATAGGAAAGCTTGAAATTGCCGCCATTTTCTTCACGGTATTGACCAACTTCATGGTCACAGCCCTGATCATTTTCTACATCTTTCGTGAGCGTCGTGCTCTGTCCAAGCTTCAAGTCTCTCCTCTAGATACGAAGCTGTACACGGGAGTGGTAGCGCTCATAATTGAGTCTGCCCTTCCGTTGACTGTCCTTGGTGTGGTTTTCGCTGCGTTGTATGCATCTCCCTTTGATGCGGACCTGGTTATAGTAAAGGTCCAGCACCCGCTTGCGTTTTTTTTTTTACGCTTCATGTGTGAGTCTCGATGTTCTCTAGGCCAAACATAGAAGGTGCAGCTAACTGATTGCCGTGTGATAGTCCCTTGCACCACATGTCATTATCTTTCGTGTCACCACAGGTCGATCCTGGGTCAACCGATTCCCAAAGAGGAGTGACGCAGCAGTCTCAGCTCCCATCAACTTCGCGCATCATACCGTCGAGACAACATCCAACGGATCGAGGACACACTCAAATAGTGATTAACACGTCTGTGCTTTTTTCGAAAGGGAGTGCTCGTGATAGTTGTTATTTCTTGTATCATGACGCTCTACGCGAGCAATTTTGAGCTCTGCTCTCTTGTTCGTCCCTGATTACATTTATCTTGTTGTTATCTTCATATTTCGACAAACATGAATCGGTGCACTCCCCTCAATACACAGAGCTGATAGCTATGATGATAGAGTCCGCTCTTCCAAATGGCAAAAATCGTACCTGAGCTAATTATGGAAAATATGCAGGGTAAAAATGAGCACCGACTTTGCCTGTTCTCTGAAAGGGAACATTACAAGATTTCTGTCAGGTTGTTTCCTCTTGGCATAGACGTCTACAGGATTTATGCCAGTGTAGATATATGTCAGCACGAGCATTCTGGCTTTTATCAGGTCGATTTTAGTGGAAAGGGGTGAACATGATTAGCCATTTCCAGATGGTCAGGCTAAGAACGATTCCGATCGAGTCACCGGCGCTAGACGAGCCGCCTGGTCTAGCGCCGATCGGAATATTTCGGTGCGTAAAAACCATGAGGACGAGCGACGACGGAAAGGACAAAGTAAGTCAAAGTCCAGAGCAGTAGAATCGTCCGTATATAAGTTGACCGTCGGGCGTGTCGACCCGTGTACACAATCGGTTTCTCAGTAATTTGGCTGTCACAATTGGGCCATGCATGAAGTCCACCTCAAGACAGCAACAGACTCAATCGAGGAAATTCCAAAATGACTCGCAAAGGAAATACGAATGGGTGTATGTACTCGGATATATTTTAGGTTGTAAAGGTAAACAAGAGTAGAGATAACACGAGACAGGGTAGATTATAATTAACCGAAAGCGAACGCGAAACAAGTGATAGCAAAGGTGAGGGGAAAGGGGAAAGTAATCGAGGTGAAAAACATAGTGCTCACATATGCTTTGAAACATTCAAGAGCAGTCCATGAAAAAGAATCATTTGGAAAACAAAGGGAGTGTGGATGGTGGGTTCAGAGACGTCAGCAGTGGCCAGCCACAACCATGAGCAAGGAGGGAGAAAGAGCCAGTGGCCGGTCGTAAATTCAAATGTAGCGGGGCTAATGGCGGGGATGTCCTTTGGATGGGGCACGTTAACTTACCGCCAAGTCAAAATGTTCCAAGTGAAGCACGAGCTAGCTTTTTTTCACTGAGAAGATTGACGACAAGTTAACTTAAAATTTACTATCGACGGCCCAAGCCGGTACGACACTTGCGATGTAGTGCTTTGACATGAGCCGTCTCCTCTTCTGTAATTCAAGGCATAACATGTAATGTGACAAGACAGGGCATTTGTAAGCTGAGTTTCCGTTCGTCCTTCATCTTGTCTCTCGACCAGCATCATCTTCCCGGCCCATCGTCCCTTCATAGCCTCCGTCTCCCTGCTTTACTAAACTTCTCAATCCGCTGCCACCTTCCGCGTTCAATCTCCTACCGGTCTGTCGGCTATCCGTTTTCAGTTCTTTCTGTTTGTACTACCCTACTATCGATCGCCCACCGGCCTCCTATCCAAAACCTGTCTTACTTGAACCTCCCGTGTTTCCGTACCCGCTAGCGCGGTCGTTCTCCCTGACTCGCTGCCTTTCAGTTAACTATGCCCTCTTCCTCACGCCGTCCCTGTCGCTGCAAATATCTTAATGTTAATTGATTGATGCCCACATCGCGTCGCTTGCCTACTGCCCTCCCTTGCGGCCCACTGCGCAGACGTCAACCTGTCCTCTTTTTACTAGGACCTCCGGTTTTGCCTGCTTTCGCACCTTTGCGGCGAACATCTTGGTTCCGATGATTCTTTTTAGACCGGTGACCGTCTCCCTATGAGCGCAACTTGAGGATTCTCGCCGCCTTCCATGTCCTTTCTCCGGCTGGTCACGAGTTTAGGTTCTTTTCTCGTTACCCTTCTTAGTGGTCGCATCCCGATCAGCATAGCAGATGATACAAACTTTATCTGTCTACTTCAAGGGTTTTCGTGACGGACGGTGGTCAACGGACGCTGTGGGTTGCGCGGCACCGACTCAACCGACTGCTCGACGTTTCTCTGAACTCTATCCTCAGCCGGCCATTGAAAAGTGAATACATGATTTGAAGTGGTGTTCGAGCATGGAGAAAACTGGCTATTTCGCTCCCGAGGGTAGGACAGGTTGGGCGGGCAAGGGTGGAAGTCTAGGATACAGATTGGGCAGTAATGATTGAACCATGCACCCATATCTGCCTGTTGAGGGATCGGAGGGTCTAAGTTGAGTGGGTTGCACAACTCGGGTAGCCCCATCATTGGTGCACTGCTGTTCACCCGGGCCTGTGGCTGCGCCATCGTATTCTGGGTTAGCTGCCGGGCTAGGGGTGGTCGAGGGAGTAATATTGAGCTTCCTATGGTAGGATCGCCGCGGTATTGGGGAATACCCCAGAGGAACCTGCTGGAGAGCAAGTCAGCCAACCCTCTGCAAAATGGACGTGGAGATAAGCGGAAGATTATAGACGCTGAGCGGACTGATTGATCTACGATGGTTCGAATGTCAGTGCAGCTCGTACTCGGCGCAGGCTGTACGATTCCATCACTTTGTTGCTAGGACGGCGAGGTCAGTTGGAATGGAAGACATACGCTCTATGCTACCATCTTCCCCCGCAAATGAGCTCAGTCCGCCCCAGCGAGTATAACAGGAGTCACGATTTGAGAACATGGATTTAATCGTAGCTCTGATACTAGTATCGTTGTATCGATCCAGTTACAATCCCAGTCTAAGGTTGGAGGACAATGCATACATGTTGCAAACCATCAAAGATGCAGGGATGGGATGCTGCATCATGCTCTCTCGCAGAATCCCTCAGAAGTACAAGGTAGGCTGGTTTAGAGGCAAGGAGTTACAAGACCACCGACACTAATATCAAGGATTGTATGTAGATCATTTATTGGCGGGGAAAACGCTCGTGGTTGAGTTGTTACGGTGAGAATTATTTCAAAACAGAGTGGCGGGCTTTGCTGGTAAAGCCGCGCTACCTATCCTTATTCAGCGCCTAAAATCCTTGTCGCTTCCCGCATTCTGAAGTGCACTCCAGCTCTGCCGCTTCATTCAATCCTAGGGATGGACATGTAGCGGGTACTTGTCCGGAATTAGTAAATTTAGTTGAGAAACAACATGAGACTAGGAAGCAATTACCACCAGTGGTTCCCTAAGATCGCCGCGGGCGCTCAAGCACCATGATCTTCAGCTCTCATGATTGATGGTGGACCTTGGTGGTCACATAGCTACGCGGTTCAGTGTGTGGTCAATCAAAGAAGCAGTGCATACCGCCTCGACTGCCATTGAAAACAGTTCGTCTAAATTTCTGGAACAACCAATGTCCATTCAATGAACAATGCACCTCTGCCACCTTAGAAGGAACTATGATTCGGTGTCAAACGACCTAACTCAGCTAAAGGATATGCCCATAAATGCGGTCAGTCAGTCCACAACTTCCCCGACTTCTCTCACAAGACAATGGCGCTATCCAGCAGTGACGCGCAACTGATTGAGTCCGTTGGCCAGTTTCTTACCAGAGCAGAATATGCGAACGTATCGATGAGTCTCATTGGTACCGGTGAGTAGTTCGAGTTGATCTCGATCTGGTCCTGGGCTCGTGAAACTGAAATGTCTTATACAAGGTGTTCACGTCTTCATGGCGTTCTACGGACTCTCTGTATTCCTGGAAACCACAAAGCCAGAGCGAAAAGGACGAACATTCTACATCTTTACCAGCTTTGCTATCACAGCGCTGTCAGCTGTGTGCGCCGCGTTGGACGCCGCGCGGATATTTCGCAACTTACTGGAAGCCCAATCTGGGACGGCGTATCTGCTGATCCGGAAGTGGGAGGGGGAATCAAGACAGACATTGATGCTTCTCAGCAATTGTAGCCTCAGGTTTCTAATCTTGATTGGCGACAGCCTCATGGTGAGCCCATAGACCCTCATTCGTACGCCCAAATTTTAAATCAATTTATTTGCCTGCAGGTGTATCGCTGCTTGATTATTTGGAGAGAGCACCCCTGGATCGCGATCCTTCCCGCCCTTACTTGTTTGGGATCTTTCGGTACGCGGGATGGCTGGATTGAACTACTGGAAATCTGACCACTTCGATGCCTCCTAGCTACAGGGATGGCTTCAAACGCTCAGAAAGTAACATATGACAATACATTAATGTTGTCAAATCTCGAAATAGCCGCTATTTTCTTCACGATATTGACCAACTTAATGGTCACAGCCCTGATCACTTTCTATATCTTTCGTGAACGTCGTGCTCTGTCCAAGCTTGGAGTCTCTCCTCTAGACATGAAGCTGTACACGGGAGTGGTAGCTCTCGTGATTGAGTCTGCTCTTCCGTTGACCATCGTTGGTGTGGTTTTCGCTGCGATGTATGTGACTCCCCTTGATGCGGAGCTGTCTTCATCAAAGGTCCAGGTACCGATGGCATTCCTTTTTTACGCTTCATGCGTGAGTCTCGATGTTCTCTTCACCAAAAATCGAAGGTGCCGCGAACTGATTGCCTTTTGTTAGTCCCTTGCACCACATGTTATTATCTTTCGTGTCACCACAGGTCGATCCTGGGTCAACCGATTCCCCAAAGGGAGTGACGCAGAAGCAGTCTCAGCTTCCATCAACTTCGCGCATCACACTGCAGAGACAACTTCCAATGAATTGAGGACACAATCAGATAGTGTTTGACACGTCTGTGCTTTCAAGTTTTCGAAAGGAGTGCTCGTGATAGTTGTTGTTTCCTGTATCATGACATTCTACGCGAGCGATTCTGGGTTCTTGTTCGTCCCTGATTGCATTTATCTTGTTACCATCTTCATACTTTACAAAAATCAGTCGGTGCACTCCCCACAATTGACGGCCACAATGATAGGGTCCACTCTTCCATAAATCGTACCTGAGTTAATTATGGCAAATATACAGAGTAGAAAATCAGCACTGATCCTGGCTTTTATCAGGTCGATTTTAGTGGGAAAGAATCGACGTGAAGAGGCATTTCAGGTGGTCAGGCCAAGAACGATTCTGATCAAGTCACCGGCGCTAGACGAGCCGCCGCGTCTAACGTGACTCGATCGGAATCGTTCGGTGCGTAAAAACCACGAGGACGAGCGATGACGAAAAGGGCAAAGTAAGTCAAAGTCCAGAGCAGTAGAATCGTCCGTGTTAAACCGCGCATTCAGTTTCCCAGCTATTCGGCCGTCATGCATAAAGTTGACCTCGAGACAACAATGGACCCAATCGAGGAAATTCCAAAAGAGCTCGCGAAGGGAATATAAATGGGTGAATGTATTCGCATGTATCTGAAGTTGTCAACAAGATCTAGTAGAGACAACACGAGACAGGGTAGATTATAATCAACCCTAAGCAAACGCGAAACGAGTGATAGAGCAAAGGTGAAGGGGAAAGGGGAAAGTAATCGAGGTGAAAAAATCGTGCTCACATTGTATACCTTAAAGTTTTCGAGAGCGGTCCATAAGCAAGAATCGTTCGGCAAACAAAAGGGAGGGTGGATGGTCTGTACAGAGACGTCAGCGGTGGCCAACCACAACCATGAGCAACGAAGGAGAAAGAGCCAGGGGCTAGTCGTAAATTTATGTAAATGCAGCAGGGCTAATGGCAAGACAAGCTAGCTTTTCTATTCGCAGGGGAGATCGACGACAAGTTAACCCAAGCCAGTGCAACGGCTTGCGATCGAGTGCTTTGACACGAGCCATCCTCTCTCCTGCAGTCGGCACACCGTGTAATATGACAAGACAGCGAAATACTTTATTCATAGCCATAATTACATATCGCAGCACTCATTTCTCAAAAAACGCAAGACAGAAACCTCGAGCCAAAAGAAAAGAGCTCATACATACGAAGACAACAAGAAACACTGAATCGAGCAAGAAAGAAAGAGTCAATATATGTATACGCAGTTACAAGTCAAAAAACCTAGTAATCGAAAAGCGAAAACATATCAATCGATTGGCGGGACCAACCACTGTTTGTAATTAAGTAACAAGCAGACGAGTAGCAGCAGCAAGCAGACAGGAAGAGGCAAAGAGAGAGACAGAGAGGAGAGAGGGTGACACCGATAGCAAGCGAGCAAGCAAGCAGGGAGAAAGGAAACTACGGAGATGATCGAGGTATTTCAAGTCAAACGGCGAGTCAATAAGTAACACATCTCACAAAAACCACCTCCCCCCACCCAGCCTCCCCAACATGTATGTTGTCGAAAGGCCGAGCAGGGGAGAACAGTCAAGCGAGACGCGGATGTAGCTAGCTAGGAAACGTCCGGTAGCAAAGAGGGGGGGAGGGGTATCCAGATCGATCCGACCAACTCAAACCGACCCCAAAGGAAAGGGGTTGGTTCCAAGGTAGACTTCGATCAAGCTCTTCACTCGTCATCCCCACCCTCCTCCTCAACTGGCTCAACAGTCTTCGCAGTCTTCTTGGCCCTAGACGACGCAGGCTTAGCGCGCTTAGAGGCAGGCTTGGCCGCAGCAGCTTTGCTCGTGGAAGCCGGGGCACGCTATCAAGGTAGAGTCAGCGACAAACTCTTCCAGGAGGATGGAGGAAGGAAGGATTAGATACTGACCTTACGCTTCTTCCCAGCACCCTCGGTATCTTCACCGTCGGTACCACCAGTTCCGTCAGCCATCTCAGCATCGTCCTCCGGTTCAGCAGCCTACACAATCACCAAACGTTGATTAGCTCACTATCCACCCCAGAATAACGAAAAACCAACTCACCTTTTTCTTGGACGCAGGCGCCTTCTTCTTACTCTCAGGCTTTGCAGCCTTGGCAGCAGCAGGTTTCTTAACCGTCGACGCAGGCTTCTTCGCCGGAGCCTTCTTCGGCTTCTCCTCCTCCTCCTCAATCTGATCATCCTCGCTCTCAGAGGCCTTCACATCGTCCAACTCCTTGCTGAAATCTTCGCCATCGCTCTCCTCGTCTTCAGCCGCAGCCGCCTTCTTCTTGGGGGCAGCGCGCTTCTTGGGAGCAGCTTTTTCCTTGGGGGCAGCAGCAGCTTTTTTGGCGGGGGCTTGGCTTTGGCGGCGGCGGGCTTGGAGGAGGGGGCACCACCGTCGTCTTCGGCGCCGCTCGTGGCGTCGGCGGCGGGTGCGGCTTTCTTGGCGCGCGCTCTCTTCTTGGGTGGCTCGTCGGCAACGTCTTCGTCGCCTTCAGCTTCGGCTTTCTGTTAAAAAGGAGGTCGAGGATCAGTAACGAGGTAGCATGGGGCGGATGTACGTTGGAAAGGAAGGGGGGACGGGGATCGTTGTACGTACCTTGGGCTTGGCCCTGGACCTCTTGGGCTTCTCAGCGGGTTCGCCGTCTTCGCCTTCAGCATCAGCTTTCTGTTGGTCCAAAGATTAATATTAACAACATGATTAAACCGGTAGCGGGAGACAAACAACATACCTTGGCCTTGGCCCTACCCTTCTTCGGCTTCTCCGAAGGCTCACCCTCGTCTCCTGCCTCATCATCGGCAGCGGCCTTCTTCTTTGCAGGTGCCCTCTTCTTGGGTTTATCCTCAGCAGCGCCGTCAGCATCGTCCTTAATAGCAGTGGGGGGGNATGTCTTCGGGATCGACGTGGCCGTCCTGCCACGCCTTGACGATCTTGGCTTGGTCCTCCGGACGGAGGTCTTCGTACCCATCAAGCTCAGAAGGCTCAGGATGCTGGGATTTCAAATTCGAGATAATTTTAGGAGTGGTGCAGCCCCAGTGTCTCCAGGCGCTGTTTTCAACGTAGGAGGATTATAGTAAGGAGACACGTCGGTTGAAGGGTGGCAGAGAGCACGTACAAGGACGATTTGCCCTGGAACTCGACGAGGGAGCCGAGACGGAAGGTTCCTTTTTCCAGTTTGGTTCCTAGAGTGAAAAAACAGACGTGTGAGGTTTTTTCTGCGTGGTGGCCAGCTGGCGATGGTACGAACCTGCACAGGGTTTGGGACCTACAGCACACGAAGCCCAGTGTCAACCTTGCATATTCTTCATCGTCGTCAGAAATGAGCTCGCTCACCCTTGCAGCCAGCCCGGCTGGTGGAGGCATAGTCGACGCGATATCCGGGCATTGGGAGAGAGTGGGGGGTGGGGAATGGGGGGAGGGAAGGGAAGGAAGGGAATGGAAAAGGGCGCGCGCCCTTTGATTGAGGTTCAACTTTGTGTTGTGGGCCTTTGAAAGTCCGCCCACATACAACAAGGTTACGCATTGACCACCAACGTCCCGTCCATTCATCATCATCATCAGCCGGCCTCTAGGATTCTCTTCGGAATTTATCGTCTGTGAGGCCAGAACAATGCTGTGACTGTATGCGTAATCGCCACCTCCAGGCCAGAAGCTGCCAGAAGTGCTAGTGCGGTCTGTTTGTTTGCCTGCTTCCTCACGGAGCCCGGGCAACCTCGACACACTGCCCGTTCCGAGGACGCCATTCGGGGCGCATATATCGACGATGCACCCCCTCAGGCTCCCACTGGGCAGTGTCATGTTCCGGCTGAGCTTCCCTGGCCCGTCCAACCTCGAGGCTCGGCGCAGATATGACGTTCAAGCCTTCAGCCGGCTGTGACTCTTTTCCCCTAGGCCACCGGCCATATGGTTTGTCTACGTAACTCCTTTTACCCTTAATTGACGACCCTCACCACTTATCAACAGGTCATGTCGTTACGGCTTATCATGCTCTTCTCGAATTGTGCAAACGGTAGCTACCGGCGGCCAATGAGGTCTTTGGTCAAAGCCTCGTGAATGCATTCTTTGACCATTCTGACTGTTCAATTGAAATTGTGATGCCTTCCCTCTATGGCTTATCATTGTCTGTTCGAAGCACTACTGGTCAAGCCGGTACATTAAAGTTACAACCATTGCTTTGAACGCCACCTGTATGGGTCTTAAGCATTCATCTTGTCCCGGAAAGCCTTTCATTGAATCAATTTAACTGAATAATTTTACCAATTCTATAGGCCCCTGGAACGCTGAATAGGCCGCACTGCCGCCTGTCCACCACGAATTTGATCGTCGCAACACATCATCCTGCGTGAAGCCACTACCGTGAAGTGAGTACATATTCTGACTTCGCTTCCGTTTTTTAGTCCCTCCTTACACTACGTTAGTGCGATTCTAGACCCGCGAAGCCTGAGTTCGCAGCTTATCGCACTCCAGCCCCATCATTCAAATCCATAAAGTGACTCCGGCAACGTATAGGTGTATGGCAAGGAATCCACCGACTGTTTGCCCTTCACTCAAACGTCAGCACGTTCTCGTTGTCTACAGGTACAGGTTTACCCACCTACATTTCAAAATCACCAATGAAATACGTCGAGACCTCCCAACTGCACGCGAGAGTGATGCATATCAATCCAGTATCAATCAGCTGAGGATGTCATTCCGAGAAATCATTAAGGCTCGACGGCAGTTTCAGGCCGTGAGCGCCTTTTTTCGCGTGTCCCTGTGAGCCTGGGGTTTCGCGGAGTCTCGCGGAGCCCATTATGCGGTAGCTCTATTAATAGACGACATACTCTTCTGGATTCCCCGGTTGTCAATAATTTGTTCTCATCGCTGTCGTTGTTTGTCCTTCTTTCTATCCATCCACCTCTTCTCCCTGTTTCACCTTTTCTCTCCCAACTCTGCTCTGATTTATCACTTCCTGTCTTTCCGCTGAATCTCAAGCGCTCTATCCATCTCTCTTTGATCCTTTCCACTCGTTTTAATCTATGGCGCCCGCTAAAACGTCGGCGTCCGCGCTAATGGCGTCGCTTCTGACGGTCCTGGCGCTCGCATCCACCTCACTCGGTGTCACGATCTACGGCCAACTGCCCCTTGGCCAAACCCAAACTGAAGGTCCCTGGGCCACCACCACCGCCCTCGCAGCCTACAACGACACCCGGCTCACCCCACCGGCCGTCCCCAACCCCGCCATCAACCGGAATTTCGCTGTCCAGCTCCAGCGAGATGCAGCTCAGGTCCCCGGATTGTCGTTGCCGCATGTTGGACCTAGCTTTTACGGATTCTCGATTGAGATGTCGGTTATTACCCAAGTCTGTAAGTAAGCGCCCATTTTAGGATCCTCGTCTTCTCCTTGCGTTATTGCTCTTGGCTGCCGGCCTTGGCTGACGTCGATCCGGATATGCATCCCCGTTCCCCACATACTCTTAACGACATGCACGCATACGCACACGCATACTCACTCACCTATGAACCTTTTGACTTTGTGTAGTGGGGAAGAACTCGTCGTTCATCCAGGTCCCCTTCCTCAACTTGATGGCGAACCTCCAGGAACGCGCGGGCGGTGTGCTGGTGCGGCTCGGCGGGAATACGCAAGAGTTTGCTACGATGGTCGAGCCGGACGATCATAGGATCGAACCTGGGCATACGTTCGGGAAGACGATTTCTGGGTCGACGCAAACGGTAAGTCTGCCTGCCTTCTTTTCCCCCTCTCGAGCGATTTCCACGCTATTGTAGCTTGAATTTGGTGTGGCGGCATGCTGACTTTGACCCCGCTTTTGATAGACTTTGACGCCTGCAGTGCTCTATACGCGAGATATGTTTTACATGGCGAACAATATTTCTTCGATGGTCAACGTCAAGTGGTTCCTTGGTATCCCGTTCAACGACTCCGCCAATTGGAGGACTGCGATTGCGGAAGAAGGACAGACGATCCTCGGGGACCACCTACTCGGACTCCAAGCTGCCAACGAACCCGATTTCTACGTCACGTAAGTACCCTTTCTCCCTCTATATCTATATCCGTCCCCTTGCGTCTTTCTAACAAGCCTACCCTATTTTCCATTCGTATTGAATCGAACTCGGATTTTCATTTTCGTCGGGCTCGTATTATGAAATATGCAGCTTCGGACGCAGACAAGCGCCCTACGAACCAGCAGACTACAAACGCGAAGTCGGCGAACTGATCCAGCATCTGGAAACCAGGCCTATGATCACGAACCCCCGAATCCTCATCGGGCCCAGCACCTCCGGCCAGGTATGGCACGCCGAGCAGGTCTTCGAGACCGGCTTCCTCGACGACTACAAAGACTACCTCTACGCCGTTTCGGTCGAACAGTGAGTTGACTTTTCCCCTCCATGTTCTCCCTCCTATCCTACCTCATCCTCTAACCTTGTCGCTCTCCACCCCCTCACCAGCTACCCGAACAACAACTGTATCGCGATGTACGGCGACCCCAACTCGCCCGAGGCCGTTCGACCGCAAGAGTTGTTCCCGTACTACCTGAACCACAATAACGTCGTCGAGCTCGCGTCGCACTACACTGCCAACGCCAACACTGCAGCGACGTATGGCAAGCCGTTCATCATGTTCGAGATGAATACGGGGTCGTGTGGTGGGTTCGCCGGTATTTCGGATACCTTCACTTCGGCACTTTGGGCGCTGGATTATGGGTTCCAGATGGCTACGCAGAATACGACGCATGCGCTTTTGCACGTTGGTGGACAGAGTGTGTTTTATAACGTGAGTCTCTGCGATTTTCTCCATTCCGACTCGGGGTTACCAAACGCTGACTTGGGTTTTGGATCCTCTCTCATCCCTGATTGTTATGTTGACACGATAGCCCTTCACCGGTACGTGCCCCTCCCTCCTCCCTTTTTATTACCGACTGACCAATCAACGTACTTCCTTTTCCCCTGACAGCTCCCCCAAGCAATCAAACGGAATTCAACGAATGGACCCTCGGACCCGTCTACTACTCTGCCCTCGTCATGGCCGAAGCCTTCGGCAAATCCAACACCTCGCAGATCATCGACCTCCGTGCAAACGAGAATAACCAAAACACGCCTGCCTACGGCATCTTTGAGCGAGGACAGCTCTCAAAGGTCGCCTTGTTTAATTACATTGATGATCCGTCGGGCGCCAATGATTTGAGGGTCGCGTTGACGGTGAATGGCGGTGTGCCGACTTCCGTTAGTGTCAAGTACCTCGAAGGTATTTCAGTGAACGAAAAGAACAACATCACCTGGGCAGGCCAGGTAAGCACACCCAAGTCGCGATTGGCATGACCGCAATTCGCTAACCAAACTCCTCCCCTCCCCTCGCCCAATAGACATTCGGCAACAAACTCACTGTCGACGGCCGACTCCGCGGTTCACCGAACGTCACAACCATTCCGTGCGACCAAGGCCAAAACGTCTGCACCATCCCCGTCCCTGCGCCCGGCTTTGCGCTCGTGTTCCTCAGCACCTCCGACGAAGCTCTAGCCATCTCGCAGAGCCCAACGACGTTCTCGACGAGCGCGTACCAGAGAAAGCATAACACAATAACTTGGGACCGCCAGGCGGTGCAGACGTCCAATGGGCATAATGCCGGAGAGTTGAAGGCCAAGTTGGGGAGCACGAGTTTCGGGTGGCTGAATGTTGCTAGCGGGGCAGCGCCCTCGCTTGGTGGCCGTGGCGGACCTGTACCACTAGTCGTGCAGGGTCTGTTGGGTACGATGGTGGGTCTGGTGCTTGGGAGCGTTTTGCAGGTCTTGTGAGAGCGTCCGACGTAGTGCGAGTCTGGACTGCCTCTGTTATCATTTTTAGTGCGACTATGCTTCGCTGCTCCTAGGCTGGTGACTGGTTCAACCCGTTGTATTTTCCGAGTATGTAGTACCTTTGCGCGTTGCTTCTTGTTTGTTTGCTTTATATATGTAGATCTGATCATCGTTGACGATTCGTTGTACTTACCCGCATAATGCCAGCTGTACCATTGTTTTTAATGATTGCCCTTTTAAAGCTTCTTCAACCCAGGAAGGACTTCGTTCAACTCATCAGCATCTATAATTCATTGAACAACTCACGAAAGCCGAGATCTGCTGATTTCGAAGCTGCAGAGTGCGCGTGGTTTGATGGTTTCGAAGCAATGGGGACTAGGGCGCAAGAAGTGTTGAACAATTGAATCTACAAGGTAACAAGCTACATACTACAGTACACGACATTACTCTACAGAGTAGACATTCACCGTTTCAAAATTACACGACTAGAGATGGTCCGGGACACCAATGACAACGAATTAAAGTGTCAACTACACTGACCAGATATTCACAATCCAAAAGGCAAGAGCGGGGGTGGAAGGCTGATTCGAAGATGATAAACACGAGGACATGTCCATGACAATGGTGGAGCTGGGGGGGGGGGCATTAGACGGACAAGTCGAGTCGGAAAAGGCAATACAACAACGTTGGCGTCGAACAGACTGGGCATTTGTTGGACTTGATCACTGCATCAGTAATGCATCTATGTGTACAAACGCACGAATTAGCTCTCTAGAACGTGAACCGCAGAAATAAAAATCGGATTAAACCCACCCATAACAGAAGATGTGGCCGCACATCGTCGCCGTGGTATCTTTGCACGGGTCCGCTTTGCACTCTCGACAGTGCAACGGAGACAGAACCGCCGCCGGGAGGGCAGCCACGACCGACTCGGAAGTAGTCGCCACGATCTGGTCTACTTCCGACTCCTCATTTCTAGCCCCTACTATTCCTGGCGGAAGACTCGCCTCTGCGGCTGGGCAGGGCGATAAAGAGGATGTTTGCTGTGGAGGAGAGTTGATTGGATCTTGAGGCGAGGTAATGAAGCTCCCGCTCCCCGTCCCCGGCGAGGAAAAGGTTGACAAAACCTCCGGAGCGGACAGAAGGGCGTCTGGTCCTTGAATATCGACGGTGATGCCGATGTCGGCTTCCTCCTCCTTCTCATGCAATGGGGGCGATGGTGGCAGTGGGAGTTGGGTCTCGAAGATTTCGAGAGGGCAGCCGTCGTCTGTCAAGGTGGAGCTCTAGAATAGAAAAAGGTTCGGTTGAGCCGGAGGAACCTTTTCGATGTTGAAATTCACGTACATTGGAAGCCTTGGACGACACAATGTCAAAGGACGTGTCGGTATGTCGGACTGACTCAAAAGATGTGGAGCTAAATGCAGGAGAGGTCGACGACATCGGTTTCCTTGAAGGGGAGGGAGTCTCTGCTCCCGTCGGAGTGGCTGTCTCTGTAAGAGCATCCTCACTGTGCAATAAATGTTGCCAGTTCAAGGATGCATTCTGACGCTCCAGTCGCCCTGTTGACGAGCTCTGGGAGTCAATCTCTGAGGTCTGACTCGTTGACGATAACGAACGCTCGTGAGTACTTGGCGGCGGAGGCCAGAGCGGGGGACCCGGAGTTTGCGCAGGTCCCTCGATTGAAAGAATTTGAGGACGTGAGGAGGTGGATAAGTAATCGTCCGACCAAGGCCGTTCCATGGCAAGGAGCTTGGGCGGAGAGGTCGTTGTTTTTTGTGAAACTTGACGATTCTGGACATTGCGCGATGTGTGGGATATCAAGTCATCAGTTGTTATTCAAATATCAGTTATTGATAGAGATATTTGGACTCACCTCCTTCGCTTGCCAAATCGAGTTCGCCTGGTCGCCTGGAGGCATCAGCCCGCTCACCGGGCTCAGCGACGGTGCTTGGACCTTCATCAGTGGAGATGAGAAGGCCATCGACACACGAAGAGGTGGGGTATCCAACCTCTCCTGGCGAAACGCGCCGAGATGCTACAGAAGAAAAAATAGAGCACGGTTAGCCGGCCATCGTGTGTATCTGGAAGAGATACCACGCACTCGGAAGGGGCCATGAGTCGTGCCAAGGGGAGTGAAGCCTGTGCGCTCCAAGGGCGTCTCAGAGCGATGGGCTACCAGATTTGGGACACGTCGGGGTACAATTACTTGCTGCCCCAAGTTCGTGGTGGAAGGCGCACGTCCGGACAAGCTTGGAAGGGGCGTAAGCGGCTTGGTGTCAAGCAGTGCGGCGGCACCATGCCAGTGTAACGACGATGATGGCATGGGCGGCGACCATGGTGTCGACGTCCCAGGGAATTGCTGGTCCGCGGGTACTCTTTCCACAGGCGACGATGCTTCCAGGAGCGGGAATTTCGACGATGCCGAAGCCGTATTTTGTGAGCTTTCGATGGCGGAACTAGCGAAACCCGAGGCTGGAGGCTCTGCGTTGACGTTGACGTCACAGTGAGCCCGTCGATGCTGCAACGTTATTGTGTTAGACGAATAGGATAAGGATAAAATTCATGAACTTGGACTCACCGACTCGAGTTCTGCAGCATCTCGACATCCTCGGTTACACTTGGGGCACGTCGGATGCAAGCTCGACGTCGCATAATGTTTCTGTAAAGAATCCTGGTCTTCATAGACCAGCTCATTGCAGGGCTCACACCGAATTTTCGGGTGTGCGGTTACCCGATGCTACACGTTTGAACACTTTCAATAAGACGGTACATTGGAGAAAGGCAGAGAAAACGTGCCTCATTGAGTTCAGAATCGTCGCGGAAACCTTTGCCGCACCTCGGACAATTGGGATGATTTGGGGAGCCTCGATAGTGGTCTTCCAGGGCAAACTGGTGCCTGTAAGACCTGTCGCACAGGCCACAGTCAAAAGTTGGGGGATGTTTCGCGGTAACGTGCTATAGGGCAATAAAATCCGAGTAATCAGTGATTCAAGGGTGCGAATCTAAGCGTAAAATCAGGGACGTACTGCGTCGAGGCCTGCGGCACTCGAAAATCGCTTGTCGCATTTTTCGCACATCGGGTGCCATGCACTAGATGTCTTCAAATGCTGCATAAGGGCTTCTTTATTGCTGAATACCCTGCTTCCGCAGGGTACACATTCGATCCGCATTTTGCTCGTGGTATGAGGGGGCAGGGGAGAAGGGAGCATGAGCCCGAGAGTTCTGGACAATGATGAAACAGTAAGGCTATGTTTGTCGAAAGTCGAAGTACCCCGGGATGATGGATCACTGCTGCAGTGCGGTCAACATGAGGAGAACACGTTGTGACGGAATGAGGGGTGGCTTTAGAGTCGCATCACCCAGTTTTAATCCCTCTGAATACAGCGAGATTTCAAGAGATCGGGAGTTGGACAGAATTCTTGTATCCCACACAGTCAGCTGTTGTTTTGCAAAAAAGTATTACCATTCCATCCTCGAGATCGCGATTAGCTCAAGCATTGGAAAGGGCTGTTTTAACTTACTTTGGTGAGTTTGCGGCGTGTTGATCAATTCGCCATGAGGCAGCCACGCGACATTGTTGAGCGCTTCAGGAACCCACTGGCCGAACAGCGGCGCGCATGATACTGAGCGTGATCTTTCCATGTTCGATTCCCCGTTCATTTCTCCAGGCAAGAAAAGCCCAAACCCAGCGAACACACCCAGCGAATGTCTTTCGATTTTCCTCAATTAGTCAGCCGCACCTCTCCGAAGTCAGAACTTCAGTTTCAAGAGTTGTCACCGTAATCAAACTGTATTCCAGTCGCTCTCGATTGGTTCTAAAGGACACCTACCATATGACAGCCTTGAGAATTGGTGATTATATTGTGGGTCTCGTTTAAGCTCATCCCCAGCGAATTAGGGCTACGGGCAACCGTGATTTACAAGAATTGATTATTCAAAAAAGGAAAACAAGGCAAGCCGTTCGCTCAATTGTGTTGCGAAAACTTTAGCATGAGGTTCAAATGGCGAACGGATGTGTCGGGGAGCAGCCTTCAGACTCAGTCCAAAAACTTTCGATAAACGGTGTCCCACGCGGTTTTCGCATCGTTTTCAATGACATCCTGAATAGTATTTGTTTTTTGAGGAAAGTTTAATCGAAGAGAACGCAGGTTACTCACCCCGTGGCATGGAATAATTCGTTTGAAGTCCCAATCAGAGACTCTTCTTGCATCACGGCGCATCGCACTTACAAAAGAGGGAACCATCAGTCAAGTTAACTTTCAATCGATTTGAAATACCTACTCCTTATCAACCCCGAGCGCCCAAACCATATGTGGGTGGGCCCAGGATTTTGGGTTAAATCGACTCAGCGCCGAAAGGATGGGCGTGGACTGGGCTTTCGAATACTGTTTGAAGGGCTCAGCATAAACCCTCGGTAGAAGAAGTCGAAGACGTGTTACTTACTTGTTCTGTCGGTGGCAAGTTCATCAGTAGATCTGCTTGGATCAAGGATTTTGAGTCCTTGTGATAGAACGCAACGTCCTTGTTCTGAAATCCCGAAAAGTAGCTAAGTATCTGGATCAGAAACACAAACGCAGCGGGCCGGAGAGTAAATACACACCAATGCTCAATCTGTACACGAATGAAAGAGCCCATTTTTCCGTTAGAATATGACGGACGGTTGGCAATGATCTACACGCACCTCTTCTTCAAACCCGTAGCGAGTATCCGAAGGATCACGACCCCAGGCTACCTTTAAGCATGAGAATACGGAAATTGCACAGAATCATGCTTACGCACCTCCATCAAACACCAGGTCTGCACCTGTCTTCGAGACATTTGCAATGGCGTCGGAGGGTGCGATTAGTTTGGCAGTGGGATATTCCTTCTTGTATTGTTCTACGTAGAGTGTTAGATTTCCTTGCAACCCGGCGACAGATTACCTCCTCACCAAGGAATAAGTAATGGACCGCGTCGGCGCCTACGATGTACCTTTCCAATGAATACGAGTTAGCGACTACTCCTCGTGCGCTGTGGGCGCATAGGCGCAATTTGCAAGGTCGCGAGAGTCCAGAACTCAAACCTACCGAACTGGTCCCAATTTCTCAATCGTAGTCTTGGTTTCCGTGTCTAATACCGTCGATGCGAGAATCCACACCCCACCGTCTCGAAGCTTAATTGCCGTAGAGCGCCCTCCAACCGGGAATAAGCCAAATCGCGAGAACGGTCTTCAGGACCCAGGAACCGGGCTCAAAATGTCAGCTGGGATGGCAGAAAAGTGTAAAGTGTCTCACCTTGAGAAAATCCATACGCCGTTTGTCACCTTTCGGAGTAATAGAAGTTCTTCATCAGTTCGCCGCAGCATCACTGAATATTGAGTACCGAATGTGTTCATACCTCTCGAATGACGGTTTCAGACATGTTGCTTGAGCGGATATGGTGAAAGTTGTGAGCAAGCCAGCAAACACCTGCCAATTCCCGACTCTACGCGAAATAGCCCCATGCTGACTCCGCATGACGGTGACGTCACTGAAAGCGTTTATGTACTGGTCTCGATCACGATTAGCGCCCGATGTCATCATATGTTGGTACTAGGCGAGAGGCTAGAATACTTTAATGTCCGGGCCAGTCGTTTTTCTTGTGCCTGACTCATGCATCTGTAGATGTTTTGGCCTAATGGTGGAGCACCTTCGTAGCTTAATATAGTTCTGAAAATGGAGCTTCCTTTCTTCCTTTTCCAAACTCGGGGCCGTTGAGTGTGATATTTTTCCTAGCAACTGGTTCTGGCCAGTGCAGACACCGTCAGTTACGCTATTCAAATGATAAGAACGCGTTGAAGCACTCGAATGAGGCGCGTCCAACCTTCCTGTTTCAAATATTGTGAAATTCCTAACGGGTCAGTCAGGGTCCTCCTGGTTCGAAGTAATAGAATAGAATTCAGCGATCAGCATAGCATTCTAGAACGACTATTCGGAATAGCTCAGAGTTCACATCTTTCGTCCATGGAGTTTTCGAGAAGGCTTTGAAACTTGTCATGGATACCGGGCCCGTCTGCCAATGGGTCCGACGTAAGTAAGCTTATCCGACGTCTGTTACACCCTAGAATCATCCTTCCAGGACTGGCTGCATCAGAGCGACCGGCCTCGATTGTCTACTCGCAGGGCTGCATCCACGCACACAAGACGAGAAAACGGTCACATTAGTCAACAGATAGTACACTAGAATACAACAAACAATGCGCGCTGAAAGAAGCAGTCGAACCAGCCCAGAATCAACCCAGAGTACTGTATCTAACCAACCTAAAGTTCCTCGTTATTCGCCCTCTTCAATGTATCTTGCCAATCCAATCCGAGCTTGGCCAACGTTTTGCTGCGAGCTGCATCGTCCGAGTGTCAGGAACAGAAGAAGAGTAAGCAGAGGGAGAGCCGCACCGAATATAGACAGAACATCTTTCAACAAATCTCGCCGGGGAATCCCACATATCGTAGCAGGAACGTTATCCTCCCTCCCAGGCCGCCTAGGAACAGAAAGAAAACCGAGACAGAATCTAAATGAGCACACAGAATCCACGAAACCGAAAGGAAGCCAACGCACCAATAAACGGGCCCAAACAGCTCCTTAATCAACTCCTCCGCCTTCGCCCTGAACCCCTCATCCGCAATCTTCTTCGCATACAACAAGACAACCTGCCTATACTCCGCACTACTATCCAACAACTTGATCGCATGCATCCTCGTCTCAAGATGCCCCAGTGTAATCGCCGTACTCCACCACGCTGGGTGCGAGGTAGCACCGGCACTGCTGGCGTTATTGATGGCGTCTGAAAGGCTAAAGTTTTTGTCGTCACCGTTGAGCAAGTACTCGGTGAGTGTCATGACACCGCGTATCGACTGCGCAGCTCTTGCTCTGCCGTGCCAGGAGTCCGAGTTCTCGGCCCACCAGCGTTCGGTGACCTTGATGAAGGACAAGAGGTTGGGATCGTAAGAATAGACAACGCCGTTGGATATGTGGATGATGGGAGACCCGTTTGGAGAGACAGTGGCGCTCAGGATGGTGTGGTTCGGGGAAGTTGATATTAGAGGCGCAAGAGAGGCGGGTGCGAAGCATGCTTTTTGTTGTTTGACGTTCCTGTTGGGCAACGATATATATCAGATGACGGTTCCTAGAGCACGATGAAAGAACTGGACTTACCAGCAATAGAGCTGACCGGAGGACGTGATAGCCATCAGAGCCTGCTTGTTGCCATCGATGAACGATACAGCAGATCCCAAACTCATAGGCGGCAATAGTCTAAAGGCATAAATTATTAGTTTTTGAACAGCGTTCTCGACAGAATGAGCAACATACCTTCTGCCTGTATGCGAGTAAACGTTCAAAGTTCCATCCTGCGACGCAACAGCACAGAAAAAGGGTGTCGCTTTCAAAGCGATCACAGGTGACGGAAGGAAATCGAGCCATTGAACCTGCTTCCCGCTAACGAGCGAAACCTCAGTGGTATCTACAGCGGACGACAGTCAGTCTAGCGCCACAGCAAATAAACAAAGGAAATATAACTCACGGTCTTCCTCACTATTCCTGGCCTCTAAAAACAAGTCCGAGTCTTCTACATCCGACCTCAAATACGACAGCAGCGGCAAACCAGGCAGTAGAGAACCCAGCTGCTGAGCTGCGATATGAGTCTGCGCCGGTGCAACGCCTGCCCCGCCCCAATTCCCCAACTGTTTCACCGGCCCCGCCGGCTCAACCTTCCTATCACCACCCAACGTCCTTCCTATCCTCGCAACAGGCATCGCGTCGTCCGACATCTTCCTCTTGCCCCTCGTGGAAATGCTCCCATCCCCACCAAACGAGTCTATCGGGACGTCCAAATCCATCGGACCGCCGTTCTTGACCCAACTATGAGGCGGCTCATAAGGCTGCTCGGCAGGCATCGGGAACCCAAAGCTCGAGGTCGGCGGAACCTTTGACGACGTGGTTATCTGTGTAAGTGGGGCCCGTTTCGAGAGGGGTTGTGCTGTCGAGATGGAGTGTGAAGGACCACCTGCTGACGGAATAGCAGCAGAGTTTGGGACCAAGGCCACACGCTTCTTCTTCCCCCGCCTCGCCACCAGCTGATTCACTTCTTCACCATGAACCACCGCCTTCGTAACCTCGATATTGGTGCGGGACGGCGAAGGTGGAGGCGTGGGGTGTTTGGTGTCGATGTGCGAGTATCCGTGTGGCGGAGGTGGCAAGGTGAACCCAAACTTTGAAAGGTACTGCTCCTGAACGGAGTGCGGGGCGATGCCTTCCAATTCCTCCGATGTGAAGTTGAAAACGGCAATAGTACCATCTGAGGAAGCGGCGTAGAGTGTCAAGCCATCCCAAGACCAGCTCAAGTCCATGATCTGTCGATCAAACACCTCTTTTGCCACAATGAGAGGCCGTGCAGACTTGGTTTGCCACACAGAGACGGACCTGTCATCGGCGCCAAGGGCGACGACGGAACAGATGTTGGACGTGGAAACCGGTGCCGAGGAGTTGCGAAGGAAGATGTGAGGGTTGTACGTCGCCACTTCAACGGTGTTTTCATGGCCCACTAAGCTGATATCGGACGTCCAGGTATTGCGGGTAATGACGGCGGCGATGAACACGAATCCTTTGTTGTTGGTGGCATTCGAGGCAGTGATGTGAGCGCCGTCTGGAGACCAACTGTAAGCGAACCTGAGTAGCCGTACGCCAGTCATGGGGCGGGGGGCACATACCTCAACCGGCGGAAGAATGTACTCCCAGGAGAATCTTCGAATGGTTTGGTGACTTCGGCTTCGAGAGACCAATCAGTCGTTCTCCATATCTTGACGGTTTTATCGTCAGACTGTGTCGCCAGGAACTCTCCGACAGGGTCCCAACACACACCCTTGACAAAGCCTTGGTGTTGTTCGAGCTTGCGAACGCACTCTAAATGCGCGATAAGTAACGTATGAGGGCAATTCCACGCCACTCACCCAGAGTATAACCGTCCCATATGATGACCTTGGAATCCAACCCTACTGATGCAAGATATCGGTCCGCCGGTGACCATCCGATGTCGGTAACGTCTGCTGGAGTCATCAGCACCTCGGTATAAGTGTTGGAGGACGCGTTACTCACCGCTGTCGTGCCCTGGGAGCCGCTTCAGTGGCTTCCAGCCCTCAACGTTGATTTCGTCTGACCCCCAGACTTTTCCCCGGGCATTCCTGTGAAACCGGGCTAAGTACACACAGCTCTCAACACCACACGTCCTCCACTCACGGATCCATATCCCAAATCATGACTATCTCGTCGTCACTCCCACTAGCCAACCACCTCCCATTGTGCGCCCACCTCACAACCAAGACCGGACCGGTGTGCATGGTGAGTGTGCATAGCGACTTTGGCGGGCGTCCGGAGGCTTCAGAGGCTGGATTCAGGATGGGCTTGGTACTCCAAATGCGAATTTTTGCGTCTAGACCGCCTGTGGCAATCCTTGAGCCGTCAGGGTGTACATGGACCGAGAAAATTGAGAGTCGTTTGGCACTGGCGTCGGCCTTGGAAGAATCATTGTGCATTACCCATGCTGGTTTGGTGAAATGCATTTTCCGGGTGGAGAGCCGATGGCAGACGCCCTGAATACACGCAATAGAGGCCTATCAAAGATAATTGCAGGGCCTTGTCGTCAGTGCGGTCGAGGATGGCGAAAGGAGAGGAGTATGTCCGTTTTTGGCAGTCCCAACCAACGCATTCATCAATTTCGCGCCAAATTAGGCACCAATGCCACCTTGTTTCTTCCTCCCACAACATATCTCGAGAGTTTGCGCAATATCTCCTCTTCCGTCTTTCAAAATCAACTTCATATTGTCTAACCTCTATGTTCTCGATTGAGCCTTCTTTTAGGCGTCATTTCATCAGAAATCGCGCAGTTCTGCGGCAATAGCGAATGCGATACGCTGCGTTGCAAATCGAGGAACTGTTCAGCCCGGAAAGTGAAGTACTAATAGTGCCCTGGCTACCAGCTCAAGAAAGACTAGAAGAAAAATACATCCTATACCTTTTGTCCTGGAGTTGAGCACCATGCTTCGCTCCTGTAGCGAATGGCTCCCTGAATTCGAATTCGAATGTGTTCACGGCATTTGAACTTCTCCAGCATCGCCTTGATACCGTCTTATCGCTGTCTAAATGGATTCGGTTGGCCAACCGATCTTCCTCCCCTCATTTTTCAGCCCGTTGCGCCATTCGTGGATCCCGCTGCACCATAGGGGAGTTTGACTGCCAGGAACCACCAGGAGTTCCACCACCGATCCAACGGCCGATTCCATTACCATCAGGAGCCAGAAAATGGTGTGCTGGATGCTTAACCATTAGCCATCCTGTCGCATTCCCTGTTGGAACTGAATTATAAGAAGGTCGCCTCGAAAGCTGAAGAAACCCCAAGAAGCTCCAAGTCGGCTTGTCCCTCTGCGCCATTCGACGCCATCTCCATGACTTCTTCTCCGCCCACCGAAAAGGTCTCTGACAAGGCTAGAGGCAGTAAGAGTTCTTCTCTTACCAATCTTAGCGACGAGAAGGCTCCCGTAAAGGTCTCTACCGACGACTTGGTTGATGAAGAGCCTACCCCCTTCCGTTGGTCTGACTGGATCTTCCGTCGCAAGGGAGGTCCAAGAGATGCCAACGCTATCTCCACTCGTCGGTCGGTCTACGACGATCCCGTTCTCGCCAAGCACTATTGGCCCAAGGACTCTTACGAGAACACCCATCGGTTTGACCCTGACGCACGTTGGACATATGCGGAAGAAAGGGTACGAGATTCCGTTCCGTTCTTCTTCACCGCTGACTGAACTTTGTCTCTAGAAACTGGTTCGCAAGATCGACTGGAAGGTCATGCTCTGGGGTTAGTTTACTCATCCCTCCTTTTCCTTATCTCCCTTTTTGACACGGCTTTCCATAGCCGCAATCTCGTTCTCGGCCTTGAACTTGGATCGTGGCAACCTCAGCCAGGCCAACACAGACAATTTCTTACCGGATTTGAAAATGACCACCAACGGTACGCGTCTGCCCAGCCTCTTGTTAAAGCAAGCAAGTATATTGACACCGTTCATCAGACTTCAACTTGGGTAACAGTATATTCCGACTTGCGTTCTTGTCTGCCGAGCTCCCATCTCAAATTGTCTCGAAGAGAGTGAGTATATCCGAACGCTTGTCCCTTCCCGTGTATCTGACGCATTTTGAATTTCCAGCTGGGTCCCGATGTCTGGATTCCGATCCAAATGTGTGGATGGTCGATTTTAACCATGGGTCAATTCTGGCTGAGCGGACGGACGTCGTTCTTGGTCTGCCGTGCACTCCTCGGGTACGTTCGATTTCTCTTTTTCTCGTTCCTCGCGCGTCCTAATCCTCGTGAAGTTTTATGCAGGGCGGGTTCATTCCTGACTTGATCCTCTATATGTCTTGTACGTTACTACCGCTCAGCCTCGGCAACGACTACTGACTGACATTCTGTTATAATCAGACTTCTACACGAAGAACGAATTGCCTCTGCGTCTATCGCTCTTCTGGATCTCGATGCATGTTTGCACTATCCTGGGTAGCTTCATTGCCTTTGGCGTCCTTCGTATGCGAGGTGTCCTAGGTCGAGAAGGATGGAGGTATGTCAAGCCTTCTTCTCTCTCCAGAGCTCCCTTTTTTGACATCGTCCCTACTTAGATGGCTTTTCTTGGTCGAAGGTGGCATCACGCTTCTGGTCGGTATCGCGACGTTCTTCAAGATGCCTCCTGGACCTACCCAGACGAGGACTTGGTTCAGACCTAAAGGATGGTTTACAGAACGAGAGGAGGTCATCGCCGTGTCTCGTATCCTTCGTGATGACCCAACCAAATCCGACATGCATAACAGAGAGGCCTTGACCCTCAGGAAGCTCTGGCGTGCGCTCTGTGATTACGACCTTTGGCCTCTGTACATCATGTAAGTGGTGGCATTGATTCCTCCAGTCAGGGTTTAATTTTCCGTCCGTTTTATAGCGGCCTTCTGTTCGGTATTCCAGCTGCCCCTCCCGCTCAATATCTGACCCTTTCGCTCCGTAACCTTGGGTATGGTTCAGCTTGCCTCACGCCGTATTACTTAGACTAACTCTCGAATTCAGATTCAACACCTTCGAGACTAACTTGTTGACTATTCCTTCGAGTGTTGCGACTATCATTACCATGTGGCTTATTGCCGTCGTCTCGGAGACCGTGCACGACAGAGCCTTTGTCTCTATGACCGAAGATATCTGGTGCTTGCCCTTCTTGATCGCCCTTCGATTGCTTCCGAATAGCCCTAACCCGTGGGTTTTCTACGTGAGTCCTCCCCTCCATTACCCTTCTTTCTCCTCCCCTCTCCCGGTCTTCCTCTCTCTCCCTCTCTCCGTCGTGATCATCGGCTAACCGCGGGTTGGTTTCGTTTCTCAGGGTTTGGCCACCGCTCTCCTCTCATACCCCTACACCCACCCCATCCAAGTCGGCTGGTGCTCTCGAAACGCCGGTGGTGTAGCCAGCCGAACCGTGAACGCCTCGCTCTACAACATGTTCGTCCAGGCTTCGGGTATCATCTCGTCCAACATCTACCGGAAAGACGATGCTCCCATGTGTACGTTACTCTCTTCTCTGCTCTCTGCGTCTAAAACCCGGCTGACCTCGGGACTTTACAGACCGTCGCGGTAATAGCTGGCTGATCGGTATATGCGCGTTCAACTGCTTCATCCTCTACCCCGGCGTCAAAGCCTACTATATCTGGAGAAACCGTAGCAGGGATCAAATTTGGGATGCTATGACATCTGAGGTTCGTCTCTTCCACTCTTCTTCACTCTTTGACGCGTTAAGCTCATTCGTCCGTCCGTCCTTCTTTCTTTACAGCAAAAATCGGAGTACCTCGCCACGACGAAAGATAGGGGCAACAGGCGCTTAGACTTCCGTTTCGCTCATTAAATTACGACTTCCTATGTTTCTTATTTCCTTACGCTGTAGATCGACTGACAATCTTTTCCCCTGTCTTTTCTTAACGGTCGTCAATGTTATGCAATGTGTCGACGTGTCCGTCTGTCTGACGATTCAGGGTTTACCGTTACCGGATGGTCTCTTTACGTACTGGCTCGGCCTGTTTTCCTGCCCTCGGTTTCCTCCCTTGATGTAATATACATATAACTCGAATTTTATTAGCTCGCAAAACTTTCTCATCGGTTGGGCTTTGACCCAATTTGACGATTCCGCTTTTCGTACCCGCTACAATGCACCTGGAGCCAGTCAAAATACGAGGCAAAGTCCAACATTTTCAAAGCGAAGCATAATATTCCAACGTTCTGCTCGAGCACGCTGCTCCACACAATACAGGTGCAAAGTCCAAGAGCTCGAAACGACGATCAACTACACAATGGCGCCGGGAACCGTACTAAGTGCGCGCAAAACTCGAACCCGTCGAAAAGAAATGGAGGTGGGGTGTATAGTGGGGAGCAGGGGCGTCAGTATCCTTAGCTAACTGGCGGTCCGTTGGGTATCTGATTTTCCGAGAGAGAGAAGTGCTCTCCCAGAGCCCTTGAAGAATCAAATCGTTGGCCCAACGCTTCGATTCCACGTATTCCTTGTCATCTAAAAGAGCGTCGATGGTTTCCATAGTGCGGCCTTCCGCAATGTTGTCCTCCCGGGACTCCAGCGGCTCCTCAACTGAGTCGAGCAAGGCTTTCGCTTTCCTGTAAATTTGACCCTCGGTTAAAGACGACTCAGTGAGACTGGTAATCTGACTCACTCGAATTCCCCGTTCTCGAGGTAATACAGTCTTGCTTTTTTACGCACATCATTTGCAAACTCTTCGTCGACCTCCTGCGGATGGTTTTGAATGACAAGAATTGTTTCGTCATACATTCCAGTCTTGCTGTACAGTCTGATGGCGGGAGTGTACTCCGTAGCATCCTCGTAAGCTCGAGCTGCCCTCCGATAGTCCTTTATATTGTCGCCACAATTTCCCGCCTCCTCAAAGCAGTCGGCAGCGTTATGGAAGAGCACGCACCGCTCTTTACCTTCGGCGCCCTGTGCGCACTCCAAGAAGGATTCAGCGGCTGAGAAAAATGCATTTCGCTTGGCAAATATGGCCTTTTTACCAAGGAGTTGAATCGAACGGGCATAATCGCGGAAGGAATAGGTGCACTCCAGCTGCTCCTCGACCGAATCGAACAAGGCCTTCGCTTTCCTGTAAATTTGAACCCTGGTTAACATAGACTTAGTGGGACTGGCAATCTCACTCACCCGAATTCCCTGTTCTTGAGGTAGTATAGCTTTGCCGTTTGCCGCACATGATTTGCAAGCTCTTTGTCGACCTCCTGCCAATGGCTTTGAGTGACACGAACTGCTTCATCGAACATTTCAGTCTTCTCGTACAGTCTGACGGCAATATTATACTCCTTGGCATCCTCGTAAGCTCGAGCTGCCCTCTGATAGTCCTTCATACTGTCATCACAGTCTCCCGCCTTCTCAAAGCACTCGGCAGCGTTATGCAAAAACACGCGCCGCTCTTTGCCTTCGGAACCCCGTGAGCACTCCAAGAAGGATTCAGCGGCGGAGCAGAATGCATCGCGCTTGGCAGATATGGCCATTTTGTCAAAGATTTGCATCGAACGGGCGGTATCACGGAGGGAATGGGTGTATGAAATCTTGGCTTCGCGAGCCCTTCCAGCGCGCTCAAAGGCGTGCATGGCTTGTAGATATCTTCGATTTGCGAACAAGGTACGAGCAGTCGTGGCCCATTCCTCGGGAGTTGAGCTTTGTGCAAGCCGAGGACCATCGCTGCCAGGTACGTAGCTCTGGATGTACCCCTTAGATTCCCAGAGCGTCTAGCGGAGGATCAGACAGGTCGGCAGACGAGGCAAATGGATACCAACTTTTATTGGCTTTGCCTTGTCAGAACAATCAATGATCCAGAGGTTTTTCCTCGACCGAGTGATGGCAACATAGAGGAACTTCAGCTAGAGTATCAGTCAGGCAAGAAGTTACGCGATTCAAATGATAGACAGACTTACTTCGCTACAGATACCTGCATGCCGCTCCTCGTCAAAGCGGGGAGCAGACAAGCTTTGTCCTGTTGCTCCTTTGACCAGATTTAGCACGACACGCCATTGGCTAAGATCCACAGTCGAATCTTCGAAGAACCTGTACAGTAATACCTAAGAAAATCATCGATCAGCGCTAGCGCACGCCTGGTGTTGCAAGGATTGTCCCTTACATCATCGAACTCAAGACCCTTGCATTCATACAGTGTACTAGGCACAATATCGTTATGGGTAAGCAATTCGAATATGAAGACAGTGGAAATACTGACAGAATCAATCCGATGTCTCCGACTTGCTTTCGCAGCTCGACTTTCGCCGCCTCGTCTCGCACTAAAATACCTGCTTCTTGTCAATACTGGCTGGAAGCTATCTTGAGCCGCACTCACATTGTCGAGCCCCGAATTCGATTAGCTCGCCGCTGTGGATTTTGCGTCATTCAAAAGGGTATATTAGTAATGAGGCTGAAGATGTACTTACGAATTTCCAGACAGGAATTGTATCTGAACGCGCGAGTCAGATACAGAAGGGAAGTGGACTGGAGCACTTACATAGTCGACTGTGTTGGTGTCCCAACCACTGTAAAAGATAGGGTTTGGACCATCAACAATACCCTGTTCAGGTGCGAGGGAGTCGATTGCGTATGGCCAGAAATGGGTAATCAACTCGATAACAGCGGTTGCACATCGAACGATACCGGCATGAGAACGGTAGTTCACAGCGAGTTGGAAAGTGCGCAGTTCTGATTGTGTAGCACTCCTTTCGCCTTGCTCTCGACGTTGCTGAAAGCAAGCCCGTCAGGGGTCTTCGGCGACTTACAAAAAAGCAAAACAAGCACACCTCAAGCCTGTACAAAAAAGCTTTGAGATCGTCAAACCTGAAGGAGCTTCCGATAGCAATTGTCTGGGCAGTGTCTCCAGCCCAAAACAAACCGTTGGGGTTGCGGCACAGCAATCGGAGAACTTGGGAGCCAAGACTCATTAGCATTGCAGAAGTGCCCTTGATCTGTGTATTACTTACGCCTTGCATCGATGAGGAGATTGTCCTGGGCTTCGTCAACATATCTAATATTGGTCGTCAATAATGATTCATTTAGCTTTGGTAAACTGAGCTTACAGATAGTCTATCTTCGTTCCCGGAACGCCTGCTGCATCAAATGCCTTCAGAATACGATGTGTCCTGGCCATGAGACTAATGTAACGACGAGAATCTAGGAATGGCATGGATAATACACACCTGTCGGCAGAGTCGAATTCGCCACGTTTCCTTTTTCGGTCCATGTAGGCCCGGAAGAGCGAATAAATTCGATGCCGATGATTGGCAAAGAGATGCTGCGTGCGATGACTGAGGTCCCTGTAGGCCCCCAAATCCAGATATCCAGTGACATGGCTGAGAGATTTTTCAGATCCTTTGATTACACCTATAGTAAAGTCTTAGCCGTCTGCTGTCTGTTCAACCAGAACACGTACCAAGTATCTCGTTGAAAACTAGAGCAGGATCTGTAAGATGGGAAATGAGGCAAATTCTGCGTCAAGTAAAAGTAAGACCTACCGAGATTCTTTGTCAAATCTTGGGGAAAATGCGGCCAGTATTGTTCAAGAAAGATGTTGTATGTGACCAATTGCCTCTTGCCGTTGACAGTGATCCCCTCAGCATTTTCTGTGTCGCCTTCCAGGAGTTGGCAGAGCTGCAAGAATTCATCAGCGAGGAAGTCACTACTGACAAGAGATTCTAGACACACTCGGTCAAAGGTCAAAAACAGTGGGAAGTGCTCGTCTTTGAGCAAGCTAAACTTTTTCGGTAGACCGGCTTTCCATGTCACATCGTCATCGACATCATAAAGTACACTGTCGCCCTCTTTCTGGAGTTTCTGTTGCCCCGCAAGCTCCCTCAACTCCTCCTCTGATTTCTTGGTCGCTTCGAGCGATTCCCACAACTTGGAGAAAGACTCTTCAACACGCGTTACAAGGACACGCGACTGAGTAACAAATATCTGTCGAGGCCTAGCGACTGACAAGATTTCTGACTGTTGGGCATAGGCACGCTCAATTCCCAGCATTTTGAACAGCACCGTCGTCGTTTTCCTTGTCGAAAAATCAGGAGGATTTGTAGGAATAATCACTGTACCTACCCTGTCCCACTCCGACCAAGAACGTAGCATGAGTTTGTATGCTCAATAATTTCTTTCTCTTGGGGACTGCAGAGCAAGTGAAAACAGTTTGATGGTGTGGGAGAACAATCGAACTTACTCGACACTGAAAGGATGAGTGACGTCAAGGTCAACGATGATGCCTATTCAAGTCAGTACCTTGCATTCAGAGCTAAATGACGCGACCCACTTTTGAGCAACTCTTTAGACAGAGTGACAAATTTCTCCAGGCTAGAAGCAGTGGGTTGAGTGGCATTTGCTTTGGACGCATCTCGAGACTTACACTAGTAGTGAGTGAATCTGAAAAGCATTTGCCTGATCAAAAGGGATGTAAACATTCATGGAATACAGAGCGACTTACCTCGTCGACGTCTTCCTTAGGTAGCTCGGGGATGATATTGTCGTCAGAAACCTCTTTCTCAAGACGAAAGGTTGCTGGTGGAATTACATAGTCGCCTTTATCATGGGGCTGGTTCCTGAATGTGCATCGATCGCGGTATGCCTTCCCTTTCTTTGAAAGTTGATAGCCCATCGAGTCCCAGAAGCGTTTGTCGATCTGAGCATGGGTATAGATACCAAAAATTTTGATGGCTGATATCATCAACACTCAATTTTCCGGTGAAGCAAAGTTAGAAATACTATCATACCTTGACGCTCGGACTGCCGTCAAAGTGTGAACCCCAGAGCACAATCTTGGCAGAAATATACAGAAACTTACGTTGTTTTCGTACCCCGGGATGCAGTCGATTTGATACTAGAAAAGGGTGCCAGTGAGAGAGAGAGGCAAAGATAGCGCTAAGACGACGCTTACAACCAGGCGACTGTCACGGGTCATTTTTGCTTCGAAGACCGGAAACTCGACGTCCGGTTTGGTCAAACGCTTTTGATTGTCACCAGAGAACTGCCCGTTAGACAATTCACTAGGCAGAAGTCAACTTCAGTGAAAGCAGCGACCGGTGGGACATGGGGACGCACACAATCTTCTTCAGGATGATTTCGAAGAACTTTGCATCGCTCCTTCGAGCTCCACGTAAATCTCGGTCAGCGCGCGATGATATCAGTATGTGCCAGTCTCCGAACCCAGAGGCACTTTCAAAATATAGCGCTCTGAAAGGATCACAACTTCAGATTGACCAAGTTGTCACCAGATACTAGAGAATGTTGACTCACGCTTTCATAGGTTGTATGCAAGGATATGCCGCCGGGGTTACGTCTGCAGGTGCTTCTTCTGAAGCAGAGCAATTGGCAAGTTGCTGCTTCTTTTCGTCACGGTGGTTTCCCCCGTTGGTGGAGACCAAAACAACAAACATGCTTTGAACTGTTCCATAGACTTCAGGTTTTTGGAGAAGGTCAAAGCATTGCTGTGATTCAGTGAGATGGCTTGTATACGCGTCCATTTGGCATGAGACGTACTGAGAATGTCCCTTTCAACGTATCTAGCAAAATACTGGCATTTAAGGAAGCATCTTCCTTGGTCTGAGGGTCAGTAACATTCAACCGGGCGAGGTCCTGCTGCTTAAAGCTGCTGTTCTGCCCCTCCATCTTGCGTGCGTGCTTTCGATGGGATTGCTTTCGTTTCCTTCCAGTGACAAAGTCACCAGAGTTGGCTTCGTCAACAGTCTCCGTCTTGTCAAGAGCAAAATCGGCCATATATTTCAGAATGCGGGGAATTCTCTCCACCTGGAATTTGGCCTCCGAAAGGAAAAGCTGCGCTTCCCGCTCAAAGGTACATGGAAGGGAAAGCAGGAAATGCGAGAGCCTCTCAAGGATGTCGCAATGAATGAAGGTTTGGAATTCGTCAACAGAGTGTTTCGGGAAGCTTTTCAAGAGCCAAGATGAAAGGCGGCAAGACCAGCTTCCATCTTTGCGACACTAATCAGTCAAAACAGCAGCAATGAACATGGCGAGGGCTTACATGCCAGCACGAGCTCGAGCAACGGCTTATGCTCGGTGGCATCGAGGAGCTGTCTCAACACACTCTCGACCTGACCATTGGAAAGCGAAGTGGCACCTAACTCGTCAAGGATGGCTTGCACCGCCTCGACAGATGGAGCGCGCGAGAGTTTGGAAGATAGCTCTGAAAGCCAATGTTCCGGAAGTGCGTTTCTGACTTCTGGTTTCATAGCTAGATACCGGCTAGATATGGTGGGAAGGAAAGGGAGGACGCGTCACATTTAAAAAGTAGCGCCACAGAGCCCGAGGCAACCCCAAACGGCCAACGTGGGGCTTGGCCTCGTGTTCTGGCATGGCATCATACCAAAGGTCTTTTCCAGGTTTTGACTCAGAAGTGGGTGAAACAGGAATTTTGAGTACGCATTCAAACTCATTGTACCTACTGACCAGAATACGATACAAGTGCAAGCAATATCTGGCCTCGAGCGGGTGATGACTGACACTCTTGAACTCTTCTTCCCCTCTGCCCAATCTTCAGTCTGATTCAGAGGCGCCGTCCTCGCATACCCAAGAATTCCAATGGGCTTCATCCTCTGCCACACCTGGTGTCATGCTCTTCAGAATTTCCTCTCCTTCTTTACTGACCGCAAATCTCAGTCGTTCATCTTTGCCCCGCAGCAACGCCTGCCAAACCGGAGCGCTGTCCGCATCTACGACACCAAACACCTCCGGGCCCAACCCAGCAACCCAAATATCGTACGTTGTGAACTTCTTCTTCCCCGGCTTTCCATGATCGATGATTGTGATGGAAGGCGTCTCAGCCCCAAGGGCGAAAACAATCCGAATGATAGGGACCTCCACAGGTTCCTTGTCGTCCACATTGAAGAGTCCCGTCTCGTAAGGATCCATCTCCCAAAAGAGGTCGAGTGCAGATTGAGGAGTCACTCCATACTCCTTGTCGGTTGTCGATCGCCAGAGAATAGCGCCAATGTTCGAAGCGGCTAGTTTTGTGCTGTTATAGAGATACGGTATCGCGCCGTCAATGCCGCAATAGGGATTGGGACACAAGACACCAGCACCTCTCGCGTACAGCCGCACCAGATACTTGGTATTGACAACCTGGCTCTGGTGTAGCTTGAGGAAATGCGTGCAGTAAACGGCGGTATCGATCCCAAAAGTTTCCTTCAACGGAACAGGGTGAGGTTTGCAATGACTTCCCTGTGAGTCAGCGTCGAGGACCAATCCATAAGCCGAGTGGATCTTCTCGAGTCCAGGTCTGAATAGTTCTTCGAGGAAGTCCGGGACCGTACACCATCGTCCATGGCCCGCGTATATTTCCTGCCCAGAAGTGCGTAAAACCGCTGCGTCGCGAGCCATCGTCTGAGCGAGGAGTACGATCATTTCACCATGATCGCCCTTGTCCACCGAGAAATCCCCTGAGAACGTCCATATAGGCCTTGGGACAGTCCATCCTCATTCCGGCCATGATATAGTATGCCGTTTCGGACAGGAAGGGCTCGGAGGATGCGATGGTGACAATGTTCTCGAATCCATGAAGCTGGTCGGCCTTCAGGCATATTCTCATATGTGCGTCCACCTGCTCGACAGCCTCGTCGTTCCACGTGAGACCAATGGGCAGCCAGCGTGATAGGCATGCGAGTATTTGGGCCGGGTTCAATTTTTTGAGATTCGGAATGTCGTCAAATGGGATGTTGAGGAGTTTCAGAGCCCCATACATCAGCTTGAGGTCGTGACCTAGTGGGATCTTTGAGCAGGATAAGGTGGCCGACCTAACAAAGGTAAGCATTTGCCAAATACAATCTGAAGTGGTACTCACAGCGGACGCCCGAACCTTGCAATAGTATCGAACGAGGTCACAAGTTCAAGGTCCTCAGTTCCATTGAGCTTTGCAAATTGGTCGAACCCGAGGGTAACGAAAGGAGGACCAACAAGGTTACGAGGAGCAAACCAGGGACCGTCGGATCGATATGCTCGGGACAACTGATCGATGTTGCCATTTGAGGAGACAAAGAGGGTGAAAAGGGATAAGCTGCGGATGGAAAATACGCGCTGCAGCACTGTCAACCTTGACCAATCGGCACGATAGTAAATAGGGTCGGTCAAAGCCTGCGCTTCATCGAACGCAATGACTACAAGCGGGGAATCAGAATTACCCGACCTGAGTCTCTGTGCCACCTCTTCGAAGGCACGTTCAAGAGGAGCCATGGGGAAGGCAGTCTGCGCCTTGAACTCCTTTGAAGCGGTGATCTAAGGTGAAGCGGTTAAACACAGTGTCGGTCAGGAAAGCAGCAACCCACCTCTTCCGTTGCTGCAATCACGACATTGTAGAAGCATGTACGATAGCTTCTATGCCCTTCTATTGGCACGTCCGAAGACATGCGCTCCCTGAACTTAGAAGCAATACGCTCCGGTGTATCGTCATCCTCGAACGGCTCCAAATGAGAGTGCAGGTCGAGTTCGTTCTTCAGCACAAGCGCCGTCGTTTCAAAGAGCGCCTGCAGGAAAGCGCGAAAGAATTTAGAGTAGTTCACTTCTGTTTGTGTCCACATGTGGCTGCTGGTGAGAAACAGAGAGAGTTCCCGATCCACAGGCGGATATCCTGCCAGAAACAAAGTTAATTCCATTGGGCTGCCTAAGGGCTAAAGCGTCGCAACTCTGCACCTGATTTTCTGCCATCCTCGAGCTTGATAGGAATGACGAAGTGTGCCTTCGACATTTCGTCTACCGTGCGCGATTTGCCCGTCCCGGAGGATTGCACCATGCAGGAGTAGCTGGCAAGCCGAAAATCACAATATAGACGGGCAAGATACGCCCAAAGGGCTTTATCTGCATCTCCTTGATACTCGGCCGTCCAGGCGAGCTCAGCGGCTATTAGGAAAAATTATTTGAGAAGAAGAGTATAGTCACGAAGAGGCGACGAACCAGACAAAGTGGTAGCGTGTTCAGTGTACTCCCGGGGAGCTGTCCGGACAACGTCTGCAAAGAACAGTAAAATCGGAAACTTAGGCCTACCAATTCAAAGTCGCCACAGAAAAGAGAAAGATCGTACTGGATTGGCTATTTTTCGCACCCGTTGCCTCATCCGCTGAGGCATCCATGTTCGATGAGCTGATTAGTCAAGATATAGTTCTCCAAGACTCACCAGGTGATGTATCTACCACCATCAAGCCTTCGTTTGAACGGGAACTCATATCGTGGCGGCGGTACAGAGATGGAAGAGAGAGGAGAAAATGAGCCAAGCTTCTGTGCGCCTACGTTGTATTTGGCTCAAATGCGTGATCCAAGCACCCCAACTGAGTAGTACGATTACCCAAATATGTAGACCAATGACCGGTAACCAGGACCGATCGGGTTTACTTACTCGTTTTATTCCACTCTTAGCTGTACACGTTGTGGGGTATCAAAGCCTCTTGATGTTTGAGGCAAAAACAATAAACTCAATTCTCTCCACGCCATAATTCACCGCACAATGCAATTGAATTCACCGAAAACTTTATGGGAGCCTACAGTTTGCTCGAAGCCACCCACTGACTCTCACTTCTATCCTCAAGCACACAAGCCAACGTCCCTTCCCCAACAACCGCCCCAACCTTAACACCCTTCCCAGGCCTCTCGACAAACCCATCAAACGGAGCCACAACCGAATTCTCCATCTTCATCACACTCAACACCACGAGCGCCTCACCTTTCCTAACACGCAACCGTTCCCTATCCTTTGTCGAGTTCGAGGAGCCTGCCTTCTGCAGAAACAGCAGCGCAGAGTGCACCTCTACGACCTTGCCCGTCAACGGCACCCCGACATGCCTAGCATCATTTGGGTCCGCCAACTCAAACTCCCCACCACCACTTCCAACCGCAGCCGACGTGCTCTGCTCGAGCTTAAACGCCAATTGCGGTGTACTAGGCGATAAGGTCGTCTGCAGAACACCCGAGAGTATTTCAGGGAACGTGTTCCTCCCAATACTCGATAGCGTCAGCGTATGCTTCGTCTCCAACTCTTTCTGGTCGGGAGGGGAGAGTGTGAGCGTGAACAGTGAGCCTGGTTGAAGCAATGTAATCGTCGCTCCTCCGCCGCCGCCACCTCCGCCCGCTGCTGGTCCCGTGGAGCTCGAATTCCCCGCAGGGGCAAATTCTAACCCCCTAGGTGCGACCCTCTTCCCGACGGCTGTATTCCCCAGGTCAAGAATCATAGCAGCGTTCCGCTCAAGCCAAAGGGTATCAATATCCCCCGCCAACCAATCGGGATGCTCCAGGACCCCAGCGAGCACAGCGGCGTTCGTCCTAACTGCACTCATCCCGCTTCCGCTCCCAGGGTTGGTGTTGATAAGATTGAACTCCCGTACCACCCTCCTCGCCTTCTGCGTCACCTCCTCAAAACTCCTCCCTCTAACAACAAACTTGGCAAGGAGCGAATCGAACTCCGTCCCAACCGTCCACTCAGCAGGGCCGTGTCCGTTACTCGAGAGCCACGTATCGATTCGAACGCCTCGGCCTGCAGGCCAGGTGAGGTCCGCGGCACGGATGGTTCCTGGAGAGAGCTGGAAATTCTTCGAGGGGTCTTCGGCTGTCAGACGGAGTTGGACAGCAAAATCAGTGGGAGGTGGGAGAGGTTGGTCCAGAGATAGGGTTTGGAGAGAGACGTTGGGAGTGAAGAGGAGTAGTTGGGCGCGGACGAGGTCGAGGTCGACTACTTCCTCTGTGAGCAACGAGATAAGAAGTAAAAGTTAGCATTAAATCAGAGAGAGAGAGGATAATTAAAAGAAAACACGTACCGGTCACTGTATGCTCGACCTGGACGCGAGGGTTGATTTCGAGAAAGACCCATTCACCGGTCCTTGAGTTTACCAGGAACTCGAACGTTCCGAGACCCTTGTACAGAAGCTTGACTGCCAGAGAAAGCGAGGCGTTTATCAAGGGTTGTACACCCGAGCGAGGTAGGCGTGAGGGTGCTGTCTGCAAGGAGATCAATATCTTGAACCGGTTAGAGAAAGTGTACGGCGTACCTCTACAATCTTCTGGAACCTAACGTAAGAAAAATTGTTACTAAATGTGTCTGAATATAAAAAGAAAATGGCTCACCGTCTTTGAACACTACATTCTCTCTCCCAAAGATGGTTGACCCCCCCAGTCCCATCTCCAATAACCTGAACCTCGATATGCTTCCAACCAGGCCCCGTCAAGGCCTTCTCCACAAAAACTTGTTTCGAAGGGCTCTCTCCCAGACATCTCTTAAAGGCTTCGTCCACTTCTTCGGCTCTGGACACGACTCGAATGCCTCTCCCTCCTCCACCGTCAAGGGCTTTGATCATGACAGGGTACCCGACCTGCTGACCAAAGGCTAGGACGTCCTGGGAGGAGGAAACACGTCTTCCCGGAGCGATATTGACTTTCAGAGCGGTTGCTAGTTCCCGCGAAAGCATCTTGTCTGATGCGATGCGAAGGGTGTCGGGGGACGGTCCAACGAAGGTGATGGCTGGGGCGCATTTCGAGAGTGCTTGAGACAACTCAGGGTTCTCACTCAGGAACCCGTAACCTGGATGAACATGAGTGCATTTGGCCCTAAATATTACATGTCCAGATCCAACTTTAACAGCCTGATTTTGGATTGAAGCCTCACCGAGAAGCAGTCGCAGCAATGACTTCGACGTTCATGAAATCCCCTACGCTCTCGAGCTTGACAGCTTCATCTGCATAGCCTGCATGGCTCGCATCGTTGGAGAGATATACAGCAACCGTAGACCATCCCAGTTCGCGAGCAGAACGTAGGATTCGAATGGCAACTGGACGTTACGAGGGCATGAGTAACACTTGCATACATACAAGGGCAAGTGCACTCACTTTCGCCTCTGTTTGCGACCAGGACCTTTGCTGCCATTGCGGGGAACGATAACTATAGTCCGATGTTGGTCTGGGGAAATGCAGGGGCGGGGCCGCGGGGGAGCCATTCATCTTGATTTCGAAGGTCGAGAGCTCCGGTTACTCTCGATGCCGATGTCAGGGGTTCCGTCAATCCAATTCAAGCTTCCCCACATCCAAAAATCCCAGACCGAATCTAGACGTAGGTGCATCCCCTCACAGCCATGCCCGACGATGTCAAAGACCAGGATGCTAGCAAGAAGCCCATCGTCGATGATGATGGCAAGAGTTGGGAGGTGCGCTCACCGTTTCTCACGACGGCCCTGCACTCAACCGCGTCGCGTCCAACCCCATAGGGCCCTCTTCGGCAGCTCCGCTCTCAGCAACAGCTTGTTCGTTCTCCTAATACCAAAGATCGAGGATACGTACGACAGAAAGCCAACAACAAGCTTTGGGTCCGGGAGCGACTAGACGCGTTGTTGGACCAGAATTCGTTCACCGAGGTTGGGTCTATCACCGGACAGCCAGTGTTTGACGAGAAGACTGGGAAGCTGGTCTCATTTGTACCTGCGTATGCAAATCATCTTCCTTCTTACACAAGGCATTCTCTTCTGACATAGATTCGTGCTCAGGAATTCTGTGACAGGATGGGGCAAACTCGATGGCCGCAAGGTTTTCGTTACAGCCGACGATTTCAGCGTCAGGGGCGGACACGCTGACGGAGGCATCATGAACAAACCTATCTACGGAGAGGTTAGTACTTCGTTTTATAGACCTTGTAAGCTCTGGAATCTGACGCACCTTCAGTCAGTAGCGAGACGAGCTCGCGTTCCGTTGGTGAGCAATGTTTTTCTCTGGACACCTTCAACAGTTATTGAGGTGAAAAATAGATTCGCTTGCTCGATGGGTCAAGCGGTGGCGGAAGTGTCGCACTATGTAGGGGCTATTCTCTCTCCAATTGGCTGCGTCATAACCGCTGTTCTCTTGCCAGACCTGTCCATGGGATCGACCTACATACCACAGATGAACATCCTCAGCAATAGCATTGAGGCTCTCTCTGTCATCCCGGTCGTTTCGGCTCTCCTTGGTCCCGTCGTGGGACTAGCTGCAGCGAAAGCTGCTATCAGTCATTTCAGGTAGTGCTTGCGTTGCTCTAAAATGGATCCCTTTAATTGACGGGGTTTATATTATAGCGTCATGGTCAAAGACCTGAGCCAGGTACCCACCTTTGTCCCATCTCCCAACCCCCACGCAACTCACCTGTTCTTTTTAGCTCTTCGCAGCCGGTCCACCCGTAGTCAAACAAGCCACCTTCGAAGACCTCTCAAAGTCTGATCTCGGCGGGTGGGACATCCACGCGACCAATGGAACTGTGGACAACGTCGCTTCTTCCGAATCCGATGCCTTCCAACAAATTCGTGCCTTCCTTTCCTACCTTCCATCTTCCGTGTTCTCGTTACCTCCCGTCCTGCCATGTAAGGACCCTGCAGATCGTCGAGACGAGGAGCTCCTTGATATCATCCCGAGGAGACGATCAAGGCCGTATGATATTCGGAAAGTCGTTAACGCCATAGTTGATGTCGATGTTGCTCCCGACGAAGGCGGGGACGCTGTGTCAACGTTCTTCGAGATTGGGGCGTATTGGGGAAGGAGTATCGTCACCGGATTGGCGCGCATGTCAGGCCGACCGATCGGTGTCTTGACTAGTGATTGCAAAGTCAATGGAGGTAAATCCAAACTACCGCTTTCGTTCGAGGCAAAGGTTTTATGCTCATGTTGACATTCAGGCGCCATTGACGCCATGGGCAGTCAAAAGACTGCCAAGTTCGTCAACCTCTGCAACCATTTCGGGTACGCTCAATGTCTCCAAGGTCTATTTTCTTCGGTATGGTGGAAGCTCACCTCATTCACAGACTACCAATCCTAAACCTCGTCGATCAGCCAGGCTTCGCTATTGGTAAGTAATACACGAATTCCAACTCCCCCTCAAATCCGAATTAGAAATGACCGAACGAACTAATAATTGGCGGTGCTGTTAGGTTCGCAGGCAGAAAGAATGGCTACAATCCGGCACGGTGCGGCAGCGATGGTCGCCATGTACAACGCCTCCGTCCCATTCTACACCATCATCATCCGCCGAGCATTCGGTGTAGCCGGGTGTGCTTTCGCGGACCCGGAAAACGGCAAAGGGATTCGCGTCGCATGGTACGTCACTCTCTCCCTCTGCCTCTCTCCCGGTTCATCGGCTAAATACTCGCTCTGAAGGCCTTCGGGTGACTGGGGCTCCCTACCCCTCGAAGGCGGCATCGAAGCAGCGTACAAACGCCAACTCGACCTGGCAGGGTCCGAGTCCCCCGAAGCCCGCGAAAAACTTATGGCGGAGCTCCTCGACAAGTTTGAGGACGTACGGAGTCCCCAGAAGACGGCGAATAAGTTTGGGATTGAGGAGATCATTGATCCTAGGGATACGAGGCCTTTGGTTTGTGAGGTAAGTAGTAAACCCACTTCTTCTTGTTCTCATAATATCTTCATTCCCTGGTCTGAATGTGACGAATGCTAACGATGTTTCTTGCGTTATGTTTTGCTTTGACAGTGGGTGGAACACGTATACGAAACGGTGCTGCCGCAGCTGGTTACATACAAACAAGCAACTGTTATCGGTGATAGCGTCCCTCCCGGCCGCGGGTATAAACTTTGACGCGAACTCTCTCTCTCTCTTTGTACCACATGTTATCGAAGGCTCACTATCGAAATTCCATAGCATTTCTCATCTTATTACCATGCTGTCTGTCAATGACTGGAAGAACGTCGGAGATGCTGATTGTGTAGGTGCGTATTTCTTACTGTATCTGGGGAGAAGCCTGTGGGTGGCACTTCGATGGAATCAACTCGCGTACGATCTTCTTCCGAGAGAGTCACCCATCCATCTTAATAGATCCAGAGGCACTCAGCCAGTCTATTGAGAAGCAGGGCATAACGCCTAATCATTAATCATGATCCATGATCGAGGCAGCCTGATATCCACTCTATAGATTCCAAGAGAAGATGTGCGTTGAAGATAGAGAGGAGATCCATAGGTCGGATTATACTCGGTCCGTGGACCTCTAAAATCCTATGCCACTAATTGGGACTGACACGTATGTGTGTTCCATTCCAGTTGATACGATACAACGGGCGTCTGTTCTCAGATTCAATCCCTCAAATTTGGGGTGCTCGCCGGCAACATATCTGTGAGCGATCACCATNCATCAACGATGCGTGAATGAATGGACATGATGCGTGGATGGCGGCTGTTTGAGGCAACCTTTCCATCTAAGGCAGGCTATGCCACATCCGGGTTCGATGTCTGTACTGGGAGTTTTTTTCCAACTTCTTGTATGGTACACCGGCATTCGCACCCAAGCTTTGTCCTCCTGACTCTTTTGAGAAGGAAGCCACCTGGAAGGGTGCACGGAACTTGCAAGCAATCGGCTTTCTCCACAGATGAAGTTCTTGAGAAGCAAACCCTCGAAAGGGTGCACGGTGCTTCAAGTAGCGCTCCCCACGTACGAAGTTCTTGAGAAGGATACCCTTGAACGGGTTTGAACGGGCCGCCGTTGAGAGAATGGGTGAGTTTCCAACTCGCTAGCGCTACCTATCCGAGAGAAAGAAAGAAAGAAGTTTCTGTTTGGAAGAAGAAGAGGCGCGGGCGACAAGTGCGTTCTGTTACTCATCCGTATGTTGAGTAGTGATTACTAACCACCTATCGCAGGCTGTGGCCTATGATACGATCTTCTTCTCATCGCCCGTACTGATTCGATCGTTCGAGGCGCTGAAAGCAAGTCCATCTGATGGTTTCGGGAAAATCGCGACCCCTTCAGCGGAAGCGAGAAACAGGAAGAAACTTATCTTTCACGGCGGACAAGTGTCTAGATGCTCTCATCCTCCTACCCGGCACCAACGGCTACTGCCCTAGACCTCAAGAGAATGCCTCAATGTGACGTTGTTGGATGCCCCACGGACGTTATATACTCAAAAGTCGCGTTTTTTCGCCACCCGGAAGTTGTATGGTGTGTGTAATTATAACTTCTTGTATGAGCTAAGTCTTACTACCGTGCACACGGGCTTACTTTCTTATGTTAGCTCTGGTAGCCGCGGCCGGGCTTTGCTGATCATACAACCTTTCGCAGATAGCTACTTACCCTACTCCATCTTCCTCGGAAGAGAACGGGGGGAGCCAAGCCAAACTCAAGTTGAACTGTACAGTTACGCTCCCGCTGCGGAGAACTCAGTTCCGAATGTAAGTTGGGTTAGCCTGGATTACACACCTTCTCGCAGCAGATCAGGTGTTTTCTAATCTCCTTCAGAGTGATTCAAAACGCATCCCCGACACCCTCGCTGAACCCTGGTGTCAGGTAAGGTAAGTTGTGCGGCGGGCGATTTTCTGAGCTAATTATAGATGTCACTGTGATTTCCAAGTTGTCCGGGAATCGGGTATCCAAACTTCAAAGGGTAAGCCTCTTGGGTCTTAAAAGTTGTTGACTCATCCCCGATTTCCACCGACGACGTATACAGCGACGTCATGGAGATGGCCAAAGGAATACGGGGACTGAATAGACATCCTCAAAGTAGTACATATGCTCTTCAAAAGCCCCCTTCACCCTGAAATTTGAAAGGACGTTTTTCGGCAAAGAAGCGAAGCAAGATGACTGAAGACAAAACCAAAACTAGCTTCTTACATATCTGGATCGCAATCACTACCACTTTCGAGCAAAGATTACATTTTCTCATTCGCACCTGAAATGCCGGTGAAAGACCCTGCACGACCACGAAAGGTAATCCCAAAAGACCTAGCTAGTATGGAATTAGTCGAGGGATAGAGCTAATACAGTATGGTACAACAATGGCATATATAACAATGGAAACGATAATGCAGCGGTGTGTGTGAGGAGGGTGATAGGCATGTAGTAATGATGGAGGCGGTGGTAAGTAGGAGGTGGTGGGAGGAGAGGAGGTAGTAATGCAATGAAGATGGAAAGATGACGAGCGATACACGATACAATAGTAGAAATACACAATGCAAAATTGTCCCCGAGGACCAAATCCCAGAAATCATAACATAACGTTAACACAGCGGAAAAGAAGGACTCGTACGTAGGTAGGTAGGTAATAGACCTGAGTCACAAACGTGAGGTAGTAACACAGAGTGTTGACGTTCACGAGAGCCCAAGAGATAGATGCCTTGGTACGTATCACAGCTACCGCTGACGATACCTCTGGCTGGTGTAATACGACGACGGTGAGGGTCTCGACGGCTGTGATGGGATTCTGGATTTTCGGGGGTCGGCCGTAAATTTCCTTAGCCGTTCCATAAGGCCTTTCGCAAGGAACACAGTATCATTCTCCTCTTCATAACGAAGGAGAGAGTCGTCTATGGGTTCGATGACTTGGAAATCCGCCGGATGTAGTGTGGTACTCTCGGCGAAGCGGAAGATGGTGATGAATTCGTGTCTGAAGATGTTCACGTCGATGGGTGTGAAAGCGGAGGGTGGCGTTGCACCAGACACTACAAGTGCAGCTCTATGTCAGAAAGCTTGTCACTCCGAACAACCACTAGGTCGTACGTACTTTGCACAAGACAAATGTCGCCTCTGACACGAGCAAAGGCGAACTGGCCGTCATATAGGGGGGCAGGATAGGCACCCGACATGTTTTTCAAAGAGGAGGGGGTCGCAGGTAGTGGGGCGAAGCTCAGTGTCATGATTCGGCGAAGAGGAGCGAAAAAATTAAGCTCCCCCGACAAGCGATGCAGAGAGTTTTATAGATGAACGACATGCTCGGGCCACGAGGGAGAAGGGTATATCTTTTGAGCGGGCCAAAAGTAGATCTTCCATCTTCGATGATGAAACCCTGCCTCCATTGGGACTTTTAGTGATGATGAAACCCTGGACCGCGGCGGTGTCTTTCTACATCCCGTAGTGATGACGGCTTGGCAAGTTCCTGCGTTCTCCTTATGACGATCGATTCTTGCACTGATCGTCCATCTCTTCACAGCACATCGGCTCATGTGAATCTAGAGGGCTGGTTTTGGGGTGAGCTTAGACATCCAAGTGGAAGATACCGTCGAGGATAGATACCGGTGCCGAGCGGCGACAACTTTGACTAGGTCGCTTAGACCCGTTCACGTCGCTCTATACACGAAAAGAGACCGTAGTGAAGGGTCTTTCTATTAGCAAGCAACTGGTCAGAGGCTTACCTTTTTTTACCCCTTCCCTTCAAAGCTTCAAGCCGCGGAGCGTGAATCCGACGGGCTCACTCTGTAGCGAGATGGTCACGTATACAGCAATCCTATCTTATCTCTTCCCCGACCTAGATTGGGCCTCCTGGGCCTCGAAGACGTATGGATCCACTGGGAAGTTCTTGTGAGGGGAGCCCAGAATCGCTTCCCTGCGAACCAATACCAGGGAAGTACTTCCACCCACAAACCATAATTTGGAAAGGAAAGGAGACAAAAACCTCAAAAGCCTCCGAGCCAACCAAATCATGGGATGAGATTAGAATTGGTCGGGTGAAGAGATGCTTCAGATAGATAGCAATAGCCATTCATCCCCATCGACCCGAGGTCGTGTGACCCGCCATCGATGCTATCTTGGCCTACGACGACATCTCTGTGTGGAGTAAACGCAATAATCGTCAGCGTAGACTCGTAAGTGACGACAAACCAGATAACAGACTGCGGGGAAAGCTGCTTTGTGGGGTTGTGTGACGATTGCTCGTGAAAGTGTCTGTCCAAAAGGGTCTGACAGGCAATAGAACGTCCTAAACTTAACTTCTAAACGCCGACCAAGGCCAAGTGTGCCAGGCTGAGTGAGGCGCTACATGCAGGAATGGAAATTACAAGTGCCAGGCCGTTTTTTTCCCATCACACGCCCCGCAACTGCTGTATACCAAGCCATTAACGTTCCTTAATCAGCAGACAACATAAGTAACATGCCTCATGCAGGCGGCAGAACGGCGCTTTCAAGCGAGGTTCCTGGCCGTAAATGCAGTTTTTTTCATCGATGAATGTTAATATACGAAACACATGAACACATGTACACGGTCCTTGATGGTGGTGTTCTTCATAACACTGACCAACTGTTTGAAGCTATAAACGTGCCAAGAACGCATCGAGGCGAGGCAAGCTCCAGACTCGGACTCAGAAAACTCATAATTAGACAAGTAATGTAACGTCTTGGACATATGATGAATGCGGGTTAATGTTGAGCATCATATACGTACACTAAGCCTTCAAGTTCCTGTTAATAGTAACGGATCTAGCGTCGTCCAGCCTGTATGTCATTTATGAGTCATGTCATAACTGGCAGGTCCCATTGACGGAAGGGCTGTCAAAAACGTTGGAGTCCACGTTCGTTCATTCCATGGAGCGCTCGGAATAGCATAGCAAAGCATCTCGAAGCTTATCGTACCGTGCACGAGTCCAACTCGCTCCCGAAAGCTCCAGTCCGTGACGAAACCGAGACGTCTGCCGCTGATCATTTTCCTTGTTTAAAAAAAGAACAAGCCGTAGCAGATCGCTTACTATCCCTTGATTAGACCCGCCCAAGAACAGAATCAGCGTTACAAGTAACCGCTTCTGCGTTTGGTCTAAGCGCCCAACATTCTCCCTATCAGCCTTGAAAGGAACAACAGACGACCTAAAACACAAGAAGACCCAAAGAAGGGAAGCTCTTGAATAAGTTGATCACCTCCCGGGCATGATCTTCGAGTGAAGGAAGGTAAGGATCTACTCATCACGAATGTCCAGCCGCAAATTCAAACAAGCGCCTCCTGCCTTGTCTTATACCCGATCAAGCCTTCAAACGCCGTTATCCTGGTTCAGCGATTAATGCTAGTGATGGAATTACACTCTAGAAGATCTAATTAGTGTACTCTACATACAGATTAACGTCTATGTACTTTTAATGACATGAGGGGGGGAGGAGGGTATGAGTGAGGATGCCAATACATGATAGTGACGTGTCGACCCAATCGATAGCAAATAGTAAAGCATAGCATAGTGTGATAGAAGAGCCTTCAATAAGGATAGCACTGAACTGGTTTAGAAGCTATCAGCCGACGGATTCCTCGCCTGGTACGACCTTGTCCTCCTGCCACCCCTCTCCCTCCTGCCCGAGAACCCTCCACTCTCTTCTGAAGATCCACTGTCCTCAAAATCGTTCCTGAATCTTCTAGGTTGCCGACCAGACCCTTCCGAGTCACGGTCCCAAGGCGCAGGCGACGAGCTCCTCCTGTCTGACCTATCCCTCGACTCCCATGGTTTACCGCCTTCTTGCCTATCCCTCGACTCCCATGGCTTGCCGCCTTCTTGCCGATCCCTCGACTCCCATGGTTTGCCGCCTTCTTGTCTATCCCTCGACCCCCACGGTTTACCTCCAAACCCTCCACCACCACCACCACCACCCCACCCCGTCTCATAAAGCCCTCCCCACTCTCCCTCCTCCTACTCACCCCATCATTATCCCTCCACTCCCTCTTCGCACCAAACCGGTCACTCCTCTGCCTCGACCGATCCGGCCGTCCCCCACCCATCTTCTGGATAAACGCAGGCGACACATACGGCGCCCTCGCAAGCCCCAGCCCATCCACAGTCCACTTCTGCAGCTCCTCACAAATCTTCCCCACATCCATCCTCAACTGCGCCGCCAAACTGCAATAAAAGCCCAACAGCGATCCCATCGTCTCGCTAACAGCCCTCTCATCCACCTTGGACAAGTACTCGGTCACGTTCCGCTCGATATCGGGGTACACCTCCGGTGCTCGCCTCGCAACACCATGCCGCCCAGCGCCCCTCGCACCGGTGGTAGTAGTGAGCGCGTCGGAGCTAGCACTGGCGAGGGTGGTGGTGGTGGTCGCGTTCGCGTTCGCAGCAACCTCATCCACAGCCTTCTTGCACTCCTCATGGAAATCCTGCACACTCAGCGGCTTCAGCGGGATATGCGAAAAGTGCCTCCTAATAGCTTCATACTCCCAGGGCAAAAGCACAAGATCACCCCTCCCAACCTGGCTCCCACCTCGCCCAGTCCTCCCAACACGGTGCACATACTGTTCAGCGCTCTTCGGCAAGCCGATTTGGATGACACGCGTAACGCCCGGGTAGTCGACGCCCCTCGCCGATACGTCCGAAGTGATCAGCACGCTCGCGCGTTTGGCGCTCCGGAAGTTGTTGGCAGCGTTCGTCCGGGCTTGCATAGTCCTCTTGGAATGCAGCTCGTAAATCTCCGTCCTTGGGGCTGGGAGGGTAGTTTGGCGGGTATCCCACAACAGCGACGCCGTGAACTGCGTCATCTTGGTCGTAGACAAGAACAAGATGACTTTGGACTTGTCACCGTGCTCAAGCTGGTCTTGCAAGATCAGTCGGAGCATGTGAGGAATTTGGTCTTTGGGGTGGGGGACGACGGTGTGGTATTGCGGGATGTGGGAGTGCACCGGGGAGGTGTCTTCCGAAACGCAGTTGACGAAGCGGTGGTTTTCGGCGAGGTGGCTGTCCGCGATTTGCCTAATGCCTTCGGAGACGGTGGCGGAGAACAAGAATGTCTGGCGGACTTCCTTGGGAGGGAGGAACTTCATGATGGCTTCGATGTCTTCACGGAAACCCATGTCCAACAGGGTATCGGCTTCGTCGAGAACGAGCTAGGAAAATACGTCAGCAGACGCGGCTATAGTGAGAAAAAGTGTGACTCACCATCTTGGTGTTCTTAAGGGTCTCCGCAACGCCACTCGACTTGTCGTTCAGGAAGTCCCGCAGACGACCAGGAGTGGCGACAAGGATATCCTTGCGACCTCTCTGGAAGTCCTTGAGCTGCCTGTACCTGTCGACACCTCCAACGAACAGAGGAACCTCGAAGCCGGAGTGATGACTTGTAAGCTTTTGAGCTTCAACCGCAATTTGAGAAGCCAACTCTCGCGTTGGGCTGATGACCAGGACACCAGTGTTCTCCGTGGCGAACCTCCTCGCGGCCGAGTCCTGCAAACGCCTTCCAGTCGAAGCTGTGCTGGATGACGGGGCCGACGCGACAGCTTCAAGCTCCTTGAGCCTCGCCTCGACAGCTGGCACGAGGAACCCGATTGTTTTGCCCGTTCCCGTTCTGGCCTTGACGAGCAAGTCGACTGCGTCGGGGTGGCCCTCGGCGCGGGAAGCGGTAAGGTTGGGAAGGAGTGGAAGAATTTCTGACTGAACGAGTGACATGCGGTCGTACTTGAAGGGCGAGCTCGTCAATGCCTGGAGGGTCTTGGGGTGCACCTTGCCTTCGAGGCTGGAAAAGAGAGGGACTTCGTCGGACATGTCTGCAGTCTCGACAGGTTTCGTGGCATGGGCCGTGGCAGACGACCAACGCTGCGTCATCCATAGTGGACGTGGCAGAACTGGAATTCGAGAAGCTAGAGGCCGTGTGTCAGTCAGTTGCTTGCTGGAAGTATGAAAAGACGATGCTCACCGAGAACATGACGGGTCATCAACGACCTCGACAGGGCTGGGATGGCTGTGGTGCGGAGGAGACTGGGTCCTGCACGTCTAAAGCCGGCGCGTGCTGCCACTGTCCATAGCGACGAAGACATTTTTGGAGAAGATCGTCGCGGTGGTGGAAGATGCGCCAACAAATGCCCGCTGGCAAATCATATATTAGGGATAAAAATAGTTGTGTTTGGTGCTGTGTGTCAGGAAGCGGGTCAAACCAGCAGAGCCAAACAAACGGAATTCTGCTCGCGCCGGCACCGAAATTTGCTTTCCACCGTCCTTGCATACGGTGCATCGCTCGCTCGTTTCCTCGTCGTCCCTCTCTTCATCATGACCAAGTATATCGTGGTATCCGGTGGTGTGGTCAGTGGCATCGGGAAGGGCGTCATTGGTGCGATATCCTGCTTATCCTGAGTCACAATCTAGGTTCTGATGGCCTACACCGTCCTGCAAACCCATCTGTCTCCTTGATACCTCGAAAAAATACCATATCCTATCATTTGAACATGCAAAGCCTCATCCACTGGAACCCTGCTCAAGACGACCGGGCTCAAGGTCACCGCCATCAAAATCGATCCCTACATGAACATCGACGCGGGGACGATGCGGCCAACAGAGCACGGTGCGTCTCTGATAACGCGTTTTTCTCCTTCAAACCTCATTTTTTGGCTCGACTACAGGCGAAGTGTACGTCTTGAACGATGGAGGAGAGGTCGATCTGGATTTGGGCAACTACGAGCGATACCTCAACGTGACTCTGTCTCGGGATAACAACATCACGACCGGCAAGATCTACCGCGAGGTCATCGAAAAAGAGGTGCGTCTATCGATGGCTCTCGTATCGTGTAAGCTAAATATCCGTCGCACCTCCTTGACGTCTCATCTCTCAGAGGAGAGGAGATTATCTAGGAAAGACTGTTCAGGTCTGTGAAGGCTTATCATCCATTCACGAAGGAACGCGTTCTTGAGCTAGATCACGCTCACAGATTGTTCCTCACGTCACCAACGCCATTCAAGACTGGATTGAGCGCGTTTCAAAGATTCCCGTGGACGAGACGGTCGAGGAACCGGACGTCTGCATCGTCGAGGTAAGTCTCCCGCTTATCTCCAATGGTAGCTTGCTGCTAACGACATTGACTAGCTCGGAGGCACTGTCGGCGATATCGAGTCCGCGCCCTTCGTAGAGGCCATGCGTCAATTCCAATTCCGCGTCGGCCACGACAACTTTGCCCTCATCCACGTCTCGCTCGTTCCTGACATGCACGGCGAACAAAAAACGAAACCCACCCAGACCACCGTCCACTCCCTTCGAGGCCTCGGTCTCCTCCCTGACCTCGTGAGTCTTCTCCCCCCTTTCTCCCCATCACCTGCACCTTTCGACGTCACCCACCTGACCGGGGTGCCTGGCTTGCTGACTTACTTGCTAACTAACTGATTGACTGACATGCATCTCCGACCCCTTGACAGATCGCCTGCCGACTACTCGTCCCTCAGCCCCTCAACCCGGCCACCAAGGACAAGATCTCGATGTTCTGTCACGTCGCNTCGGAGCAAGTCTTTGGTGTACACGATGTCTCCTCGGTATACCACGTCCCCCTGCTCCTCCAGTCGCAGGGTATCGTCGAGTTCCTTACGAAACGGCTCAAATTGGATGAGCTGAAGATTACGAAGGAGATGAAGGAGCTGGGTGCGTTGCTTGGGAAGCGGTGGAGGGAGCTGACTGCTGGGTACGTTCCTTCGTCCCTTTTCTCGCTCCTCCTTCTTTGAGGAGCAGGGTTCTTGGATGTAGACTAACTGGTGACGTTATTAGTCAGGAACGACTCTTCGACACCGTGACCATCGCGCTGGTCGGCAAGTACACCGACTTGAAGGATTCGTACATGTCCGTTACCAAGGCCCTTGAACACTCGGCTTTCAGGATTCACAGAAAACTGATCATTGAGGTGAGTCTTCTGCTTTTTTATTCTAATGCTAACAAATCTGACACATGAATGAATTAACAGTGGGTCGAATCTTCAGACTTGGAACACGAGACTCAGGAAAACAGTCCCGCCAAGTATCACGATGCTTGGAGGGCTGTTGTCGGGGCAAAGTAAGTCGCTCGAATTCACAATCAACCATTTCTCGAGTGCTCATTATGTGGATTTGCGATTCAGTGGTATCCTCGTCCCAGGAGGATTCGGACACCGTGGTACGGAGGGTATGATGCTCGCCATCAAGTACGCTAGGGAGCAGAAGATTCCTTTCCTTGGTATCTGTCTTGGATTCCAGCTCGCAGTCATTGAATGGGCACGGAACGTTTTAAATATCCCTGGTGTGTATCATCCTTTCTCTCCTTCCTTTCCCCACCATGCAACACGCCTTTTCCCTCTTGATATCCTTTAATTTTCGACTCGAGTAACTGACTAACTGACAATGACATCCCATAGACGCAACGTCAGGCGAATTCGACCACGCCACCGCCCACCCCGTCGTCATCTTCATGCCCGAAATCTCCAAAACCCACATGGGTGGAACCATGCGCCTCGGTCTGCGCCCCACCGTCTTTGAACCCGGCACCGACACCTGGTCAAAAGCGCGCAAACTGTACGGCGGGGCACCCAAGATCTGGGAGCGACATCGACATCGGTACGAAGTGAACCCTGCGTACGTGAAGCAGCTCGTAGAAAGCGGGTGTTTGTTTGCGGGGAAGGATGAGAAGGGGGAGAGGATGCAAGTTCTGGAGGTCAAAGGTGAATATTCGGGTTTAGCCTTTTTGCCTTTACTTTCCTTTTCGTTTCCCGACTTTTGTTTTTGTGTTTTCTTTCGGGGGGGAGGGGGTGGCATGATCACTGTCAAGAGTGACGGTACAAATTCCTTATCTCTTGCTCGCTACTTTTTGTGATGCATTGAATTGTTCTATTTCTATTTCTGATGGACTGACTGATCTTTTGGACGTTAGATCACCCCTATTTCCTTGGCTTCCAAGCCCATCCGGAATTCTGCACGCGACCGTTGAACCCCTCGCCGCCTTTCCTCGGCTTCGTCTCTGCGTCTGCGAGTGCCGAGGTCTTTGAGGAGCAGCTAAAGGCCCAGCTCGAGACGTTCAAGCCGCCGCATCCCGAGAACGCCATGGTGAGCGAGGCGGAGCTGAAGCTGGGGCAGAAGCCGGAGAATGAGCATTTGGTGGATAGCGAGGTTGATGAGTCGTGATTTTGCTACTTATCAGATTAGATTCGTACCTCAGACCTTGGCTGTTTTCTTGATAACGTCCTCCTTGTGACGCCCAGCGCCGCTGCCGCTGCCGGTGTCCTTTGTGCTTGATATATATGATTATAGGATACATTTAATACGAGTGTAGTTAGTACACTCCACCTCTTGTGTATATCACCTTGGTTGAATGGAATAAACACGGCGCCGCCAAAGGGTTAGTTAGACTAACTAGCACTGGCATTGACAGAGGTCACCTGGTCCTCGCGCTGATGCTGATGAAGTGAATGGAAGCCCTCAGCCCATGCCGACGATAAGCACTATAGTAAGCTTTTTGTCCAATCCAGCCATAGTAAAGATCCTCCCCCGGCCAAAATGTCGCAAATCAAAGAGATAGTGGGTAGTCGATCGAGCACCCTGCTGTTAAGAGGTGGTTTGGCTATTCGATGGTCGTCGAGCCGTTGGACGGACGGACGGACAGACGACTCGGCGGCGCTGACAGCTGGCGAGCTCCAATGTATGTACGGCCCGAAGATTCTCCTCGCGCTGAGTCTTGGAGCGCCATGGGCTGGAGAGGCGGCGATTCCGCTTCGACCGCGCTATTTCGAATTCACGGAATACAACGGAGAGAGCACATGTGAAGGACTCCTGGCTAGCTAGCCTAGGCCCCCTTTTGTTCTAATACTATACGTTACGGCCTGTTCCTTGGAAACGATAAGCCTGCGTACCTTCGCAGCATTCTCGCCTTTTTTTCCTTCGTGATCATGTCGGGTTTTTCGCTGGACAAGGGACTCCAGGTCGCCTCTGCCGGACGAGTGTGGTGTGGAATGGAGTAGGCCCTTATCTAACCGAGCTCGCAAATTGATGCCGGCGGGCCCACGAAACAAAGAAAAAATCCTCCGCTTTCGAGGGGAGCTCTACCCTGATCGTTCCGAAAGGTGCTTAAATTTTTCCGTTTGGCACAGAGCTGCGCAACAAGGTACGGTCAGAGATAAGGATAGTGGCTGAAGGTGGCTGATCATACTGCGCAGATAAACAAATTCTCCGGTATCCGCCATGCGTTGTGGCGGACGGAATACGCTCTCGGAGGGGGGGGNTCAAGTGACCTCATATGTCCATTTTTCACCATCCCAAGCGGCCGATCGGACCAAAGAGGCGCCATTCCCGAGACGGGTGCCATCTGCTAGAGATAAGGAAAATGAAGAAATAGCCGGGGGAGCGACGCGGAGAGGGTTTCTTCAGCTTCCTCCCCTCGCTCTTCTTCAATCTCCTACAGCACTAGCAGCTTAAACCTCTTCACCTCACTTTCTACTACCACCATGTCCAACCTTCCTCGCGAGCCCGAATTCGAGCAGGCTTTGAACGAGCTCACTACCTCTTTGGAGCCTTTCTTGGCTGCCAACCCCGAATACAAGAAGGCCCTGGATATCGTTCAGGTCCCTGAGCGTGTCCTCCAATTCCGTGTCGTTTGGGAGGACGACCAAGGCCTGCCCCAAGTCAACCGAGGATTCCGAGTTCAAGTATGTTCTCTTCCCTCTCGTTTCACCCATCCTTGTTCTCATTCGTTTCTAGTACAACTCTGCCCTCGGTCCCTACAAGGGCGGTCTCCGACTCCACCCCTCGGTCAACCTCTCCATCCTCAAGTTCTTGGGTTTCGAACAGACCTTCAAGAACGCGCTCACCGGTTTGAACATGGGTGGTGGAAAGGGCGGGTCCGACTTTGACCCCAAGGGCAAGTCCGACAGCGAAATCCGTCGGTTCTGCAACGCCTTCATGCTCGAGCTCTACCGACACATCGGAAAGGACACTGACGTCCCGGGTGAGCAAACACTTTTTTTTAGATTCTCCGGAGGTGGCTGTGACTAACGAATGGGTGATTTTGGATTGCAGCCGGCGATATTGGTACCGGTGCTCGCGAGATTGGTTTCCTCTTCGGTGCATACAAGAAGCTCAGGAATGAGTTCACCGGTATGCTCACTGGAAAGGGTCTCAACTGGGGTGGAAGCTTCATCCGACCCGAGGCGACTGGCTATGGTGTCATCTACTACGTCGAGCATGTGAGTGATCTTCATCCCCCCACTTCTCGTCTTCTTTCCTTACGAGGTTCCGTTACTCCCTTGAATAGATGATCGCCCGTGCGTGCCCCGAATACAGCCTCGACAAGCCCAGCACCCTCGTCGCCATCTCCGGCTCCGGAAACGTCGCCCAGTTCACCGCTCTCAAGGTTATCGAGCTCGGTGCTACCGTCCTCTCCCTCTCCGACTCCAAGGGCTCGCTCATCGCCGAGAAGGGCTACACCAAGGAGTTCGTCCAGGAGATCGCCACACTCAAGCTCAAGGGCGGCTCCCTCGAGTCCCTCGCCGACACCCCGGGATACAAGTACTACCCCGGCGCGCGCCCCTGGACTCTCCTCCCCGAGGTGCACATCGCCTTGCCCGGTGCCACCCAGAACGAGGTCTCCAAGGAGGAGGCGGAGGCGCTCGTTGCCGCTGGTGCCCGCATCGTTGCGGAGGGCTCGAACATGGGCTCTACTGAGGAGGCCGTCGCGGTGTTCGAGGCGGCGAGGAAGTCGGGTCCCAAGGGTCTCTGGTACGCCCCTGGAAAGGCGTCCAACTGCGGTGGTGTTGCTGTGTCTGGTCTCGAGATGGCTCAGAACAGCCAGCGTCTTGCTTGGTCCACTGCGGAGGTTGACTCCAAGTTGAAGGGCATCATGACCGAGTGCTACCAGGTGCGTGTTCTCAATCGTCATTTTTCTCGAGCGAACTCTTTTGACTGACGATGTCCTTTATAGATTTGCGAGGCTGCTGGCTCCAAGTGGTCTGGAGAAGACTTGACTACCGGCACCCTCCCCAGCTTGTTGTCTGGTGCCAACGTTGCTGGATTCATCAAGGTCGCTGATGCCATGAGGGAGCAGGGTGACTGGTGGTAAATTACTCGCTCCGAGTAGCCTTTCCCCCCACCCTCCCCTCGTCTTCCGCCTCTCCAAACAAATTCTCCGCTGCATACGACCAACGACCGACCGCATTGGCCTTTTTTACCCGGTCCTCTGTGAGCACCCTCACCCCCATTGGCCTGGTCGCTCCTCCCTACACCCACACTCCGATCTCTCCCTCTCGCCCCCTCCGCTGCCGCCGCTACCCCTACTTCAGCACTCGCCTCAATTGTTGGGCTATTTAGCCACTGCAAAAAAGTGTGTCGCTCGAAAACCGACTCATTTCTCATCCTCGTCTGGATGGATACCACACCCACCCCCCTTGGTTGACTCTGATCAAGTGACCGGGGAATGCGCTTACTACCATACCCACCCACTGGCGGCATCACACTCGTTCATATTCGCTCTATCAGGGCGGACTCTCGCTCCACATCAATCAATCAGCCTTGTTGTATGTATACAATCATCGTTATCGCTCTGTACTCTATATGTTGTTGTTTTTTCTCTGTTTGTAAAGGTCTTGTTGCGCATGTGTACAATATTATAATATTCAATCACCATCACAGTTACGATTACGATTGCACTGGTTGCTGAATCGCGTTGGATTTTACTGGTTGTCAGTGGTTTTGTGGACAGGTTCGAATTATCTTTGACCAGGATTCATCGGCTAGTCTTGGAAAATGTTTGTTGATGAGCTCAAAATTGGGTCAGAATATAGACTCGTGACCAGCCGGAGATGAGGATGGAGGTGGCGAGAATCTGCGCTCATAGGGCGACGGTCACCGGTCTATCAAAGAAGGGCATTCGATGCGCCAGGAATGAACGCCCTGTCATGAGGTGTTCGGATGTTCTAGCGTCATCCGAGGACCAGGAACAGAATGGTGACTAGCTGGATTGTGTTCCAGTTGCTGATTGGGGTCATGTTGCTCGTGAAGAAACAAGCAGCTGTTCCCGTATGTGCCTACGTCCAAGGGTCAAGTCTCTTCCACATTGACTCGGAAATGATATGCTGACAGTCCGACACATAGCAGTGCAGTCAGTCAAGTACCAACGAGGCTGGGACTTCATTAATCATTCCGTATTGACCTCACGACCTGACTCTATAGCCTTCTACAGCAGTATGGGCGTCTGCAGTTCTTTGCATATCACAGCCCTGACATAATCCGCCCACTTGCTCAACTCGCGGGTGCCTCGTGTCAACAGGCTCACTTCTTGCTCACTCCCCTCATCAGGCTCCCTCTGTGCCCACACATGCCTCTCAACTTCAAGAGGCTCAATTTCCTGTCTCGCCTTTTCTCACTCCCCAAGAATCGCGCTAACAACTCAACCGATGAACGCTCCCAAACCCGGCCAAGTCGATCCATGTTCCGCGGCGCACATCATTTCCATATAGGGGAACTCCGAATCCTGAATGCACCCAACGCTACTCAAGTTAACGAAGTCGATAACATTGGTATGCCATTCGCTACAACTCGAAACGGAAACTACTGACCGGGTACCACGCCAGAACGAGGACGGCTGGATACACTTCCAAAGCGTCCAGACACGAGCGGGATGCGGGTCGAATACCTGGCTAACAGTCGGCAGCCGGAGGTTGAGGAGTTGTGCAAGCGGGAATCAAGTTCGACCGACCTCGTCCTATGCATTCATGGGCCGGCTGGCATTGGAAAATCGACACTTGCTCGCCATCTGTCGGACGAGTTTCGGTTAGCTGATCGGTTGGCGGCCTCCCTTTTCCTCGGCGCCTTTGCGACAGATGCGTTCGGGCCCGAGACAATCATCAAGATGATAGCACACGAAATTGGGAGTATCCATGCGCGAGCAATACCCAAGATCGTGGAGGCGATGGATCAGTGCCATGGCACCTCGCTGGAAAACCACCTCCAAAAGTACATCCTCGAACCCTTGCGATCACTCAACCATTCCCATCCCCTTATCATAATTATTGATGCCATGGACGAGTGGCGAGATGCTGCAATCTTTATCGGGGCCATCGCCCTCCTCAACTCGGAGAGTTCTGTCGTCAAATTCATCCTAACGGGTCGTTTGAATCCATGTACCTCCCGAATGCCCGGTATCGACAGTGTCTCCATCTACACGTATTCCCTCGGCCCGATTTCGAAGGAGGTTATCAAGAGCTATTTCGAGAGGTATCTCGCGACCATTCGGTGGGTGGATGGGCGGAAGGCAAGCCCTGCAGATGTCGAGAAGCTCACCGAGCTTTCGGGTGGTCTACCCGTGTGGGCCTCGACTGTAATCGCGTTGCTTTCGCACCCACTCCACGAGTCTCCGCCTCACAAAATCCTCGCAGAAATTGTCGGAAATCGGCATCTAATTGGTGGTGCTGATGGGCTTGGGGAGCTGTATCGTAATGCGCTCGGGCGCCTGTTCCCCTCTTTGGGTGACCAAAAGCTTTTCCGACGATATATCGGGGCGATCATCGCCCTCCAGGAATCCCTTTCCCTTTTAGATTTCTCAATACTTGCGGGAATCCCTCCCCACCTTATCGATCGCATTCAACTCTCTCTCACCGCTCTCCAGACTCGATCCCCACCTCCGGGAAAAGAATGAATGATCCATCCAGCAACGACGCTCTTCCACTTGTCATTTCTCGAGTATGTCCAGGCGTCGACAATGGAACCTTCCCTCGCAATCTCCACCGTTGATCCCCACTCAGTATTTGGCCTGACCTGTCTCGAGCAACTCTCCAGCCTGCCAGCTCCTTCGTTACACCGTAATTTCCCACTTCGTGCCAGCCAGAATTATGCAGTGAAGTACTGGCCATACCATGTGTCAAATGGAACCCCACGCTCGAATGATCAATGGTCACAGACAAATCATTGTTCAACTCTGCAAACCGTCTCAGCCGGTACACGAAAACAGTGGGCGATATTGTTTTGGAGGACCTTGATGCCTGAAGAGGACGAGGAACGGTTAAAGGATGTTGGAGAGGAGGACGGTATGGGATCGATTCTAAGGATGCTGGCTGATCAGCTGGATGTAAGCGGTGGAGACCAATGGGGATTCCGGATGGCTTGTCTGGAGGTTGCGGTACGGATTGATGATGGTGATGCGGAGGCATGGTCTGACCTGGGGTGGTGCTACCAGGCACGAGGTGATAGGATGGGTAGCCTTCAGATGTATGAAGAAGCGGTGGTGGCCTTTCGACATGCTTTACAGCTGCGACCAGACTCACACCCCGATCATGCAGAGTCGCTTCATAATGTTGCCACCACTCTCTGGTCATGTTACCTACAGAATGGAAACCACAACGGCCTCAGGGAAGCCATTTCGTGTTCCCGCACAGCGCTCACACTCAGCCCGGCATCCCACCCATCTCGCGAGAGGTATCTCAACACTCTCGCCAATGCTCTCAGTGATTTTAATACTCAGAATGGTGACCCCAAAACATTCAATGAGGTCATTTCACTGTATCATGAAGCGCTTGCACTCTGCCCTCCACCCCATCCAAATCGGCCCATATCGCTGAGCAACCTTGGGAACGCTCTCAGCCTGAGTGCTCTTTATTGGTGCAATGGAGACATCAAGGGATTGGACGAGGCCGTTTCACTGCATCGTGAAGCACTGGCCCTCCGTTCTGCACCCCACCCAGACCGTGCTTGGTCGCTCGGCCTTCTTGCCAGTACTCTCCAATCTCTTCATGGGCACACTGGGGACAGTGATGCATTGAATGAGGCCATTTCACTGCTTCATGAAGCACTTGCACTCTGTCCTGCACCCCACCCAGACCGTTCCCGGTCGCTCAACCTTCTTGCCAATGCTCTCCAATCTCTTCATGAGAGCAATGAGGACATTGATGCATTGGACAAGGCCATATCTCTGAATCGTGAAGCACTTGCCCTCCGCCCTGCACCCCACCGAGACCACGCTGAGTCCCTTAATAACCTGGCCTATACTCTCCATTCTCTTTATCAGTACAACAGAAACATTAGGTCTTTGGATGAGTGCATCTCACTAGCTCGAGAAGCACTTGCACTTTGTCCTGCAGCCACAACGCTCCGTGCTGCAATCCTCGACACACTTGCCACTGCCCTCATATCCCAATACGAACAAAACAGAGTCGAGGATGTCCTTGACGAGGCAACCTCGTTTTTTTATCAAGCGCTCATCTTGTGGCCTTCTGGAAACATTGATCGGGTACATTCGCTTGAATGCCTTGCGGAGGCCTTGAGAAAACGAATTGAAGTTACCAGAGACGACAGGATTCGCGGTGAAATTGAGGTTTTGGAGGCTGAATTGGCCGCTTTGCAACAGGCAAAAGCCAAGCGATTGAACGAGCATCGAATATGCCTAGACTAATTATTCTGGTGCACGTAATTACGATTTAACCTTATGGACTCGCGTAATTGTGTGTATAATATCTATCCCAAGTCATCCAGACGAGCTTGAACCCTTGTGCAATCCTTACAGTACTTCTTTCCCCATCTTGCTACCTGTATGAAGCGGCCAATGCCGCCTCTGCATTGGACAAAGAGTTGGTCGCGGAAGCGTACACAATATACTTCATATTCTCACTAGTCTGTCTCGCTGCGCCCGACTTAGAGATCTAAAAGGACATTACGGGGAGACGTCGACGTCAAAATGACGTACAGTCCCGAATCTGTCACCAGACGTGTCTGATGCCTCCTCATAACCCACGATAAGAAGCCGTATAGAGGACAGTTCAAAGTATCCCACCACGAGAGATCTAATCCGCGGTTGGAATATGGAGAAGACAACGAGCTCGACAAACAAACATTCGCGATTCCGTACACTGCCAAGAGCGGCAGCCGGGATCTCGAGGCGCTCATCTTTCTTCACAGCAAGCACCGAGATTTCTGAGACAGACTCATCGCCACGAGCGTCCCAGGACAGAAAGAGGACGGGTTTTTCAATAGGTCGGAGCCAGGTAACGGCGTTGGCAATTGGATTCACGTATAGATATTTCAATTGGACCAAGTTTGGAGGTATGCGAATTCCCTCCGACACTTTGATGCCTCGCCGAGTCTATTTCAAATCACCCGATACTTAGGGAATGGGGTTTCCCTTGACTCGAGGTCCGAACCGCCGGATGAACAAGCAGAGCCTTGATATATAAGTAAACAAAGACAAAAGCGAGCCTCAATGAATTCTTTCAAAACCCCTCCCCCCTTCCCCCCTTTCAACATTATCCTTGCACTCTAGACTTCATTATTTCCTAGTAACATTTCAACTTACCCTTCAATCCGCTCTGCTAACCTATTTTCTGCCGTTTTTGTGAGTCCAGCAGATTTTTTTCATCCTCCTTACGGATGTTCTTGACTCAAAGCAACAACTGGAGCCAGAGGCAGGACAAGGGGAAGCGGCGGCGGCAAGGGCGACAGTCCTCCCCGAGCTCCTCCCAATCGGCATTATTACCACCTTCCTCACCTCTAATGACGGGCGTTCCGCTACCCCGCCAGCCCTCCCCAAGCTTTGGAATCAAATGTGCAGTCGAATACCACGCCCACATTTCTATGGTCCTCGCTATCACGGAATAACAGCTACAGACAGCTCTGAAACTGTACAGATGGTCGGCCGAGCAGATGCACGCTCTTCAAATACTGCATCCTCACCGACCAACAAGCGCAGGCCAATGAGCTTCACGAAGAGCTGCTAAGGTTGGCCTTCGACTTTTTCTTGACTGCCGATCCCGATGCTAATAACGAGCTGATTTACGAGACTCGCAAAAATAGATTCAGCCTCACGCCGCGAGATCACCTGTGTTGCGAGTTCAAGGCTCATCCGTCCGTATTCTCAACAGCGACCGTCGTCTCAATTTCTTCCAAATCGCGTCCAAGGGGCTGGGTGGGTTCGATGCGGATCATCTGGCACACTTCCTTGGTGTGCAGCGGGATAGAATTCACCCTCTGATTTTCGTTATCCTGAGGGATAATTTATCAATGGGAAGGATAGGGCTCGGATGAAAAAATTAATCGCCGGAAGGAACGAGTATTATCGTGTCCTGTCCATGAACATTCCCCAGTATCGGCTGATCCTGACGGACGAGGAAGTCGGAGAATAGATAAGGTTTCTTTATGTTAGCACCTGTGACCCTTCTCTTCCTTGCGACCATAAATCTGGTTTGTGTGAACGTCTAACTTGACTCTGCACCTCCACAGAACACCGTTTCTAAAAGGCATATGAATGTCTAAATACGGCAAGCGCTTGAGTTTCTGGAGGCGAGTGCGTTAGTCAGCAAGGCTGAAATCAGTCTCACCTCCGACAGCCATTTCCCCCTCCCCCCCTTTTTTTTCCAAATCGCCTGCCTCACTGTCATCCTCCCCCCGCCATGTCCGAGGGTACCGCCTGGTGCCTTCCCGTAGATCTCGCGAAAAACATTCGAGCAACACCCATCCCAATATCTTATGATGCTTCGACCACTATCGCAGTTCTTCAGACGAAACTAAAGGAAGGATCCCCAAACCTTCTCAAGGATGCCGACGCCTGCGAGGTCATCGTTTTGAGGTCGACAGAAAAGCTGTTGTCCTGCATGACGAGTATCCAAGAGCTCGCAAAGATCATCAATAAATTGGACTTCTCCGATGAAACCAAGGTTTACACCTACGGCCCGGGGGTGAAGGTGACGAGCCTTGGTCTTGCGGAAGACGAAGTTCTGCTCTTCAAAACGTCTGGTGCGCACACAACTCTAGCAAATTCTCTGACCGACGCGCTCATTTCCTCCTTCTCAGGGAATCCTCGCGCTGACGTTGATACTTCTCGGCCGTCGAAGCGCCCCCGGCTCGAAGCGAAGTCTGATTCTCTAGACTTTCCTGGTAGATATTTTTCTTAATACTTCGATATGCTCGCTAATGAAGGGACGGCTGTAGACCCATTCTTACAGGCAGTCTATAATATTCTATGGCACAAACGGTATCCTGAAGGCGTGGAGCCTTTCGACCCTTTTCAAGAAGTTTCAGTTCCTCCTTCGTCCAGCGAAGACGGTGGTTCCGGAGGGACCCCGGAATCCCGAACGGTCAAGGTCCTCGATCTCACCCCATTGAAGAAATTGGCTTCTAGATTCGCCTATCCCTCCTGCCGGTTGCTTATCAGACAATCGTATGAAGAGCTGCGTGACGAGCTCTTGAACATCGAGGAGACGACGAATTACCAACAGTTCGTTTTCTTACTTGGACATGATGGAGTAGGTATGTGTGTGCTCGCCGCACAAGATTTTTCTTGTTGACGCTTTTGGGACCTGGTCTGACCTCGCATCAAAGGCAAAACTGCATTCAACTTCGTTCAGCTCTGCTGGTGCTTCCTCGAACACAAATCCGTTTACTTCCAATGGAGAGACCGCGTCGTCTGGTTTTTCGATGAAGAGGGCTTCGATGTTTTACGAGAAGACCAATTTTGCCGCCACCGCAGTATGCAGCCGAAAGATGTAGCGCATTGGTATCTCGTGGATCTCAACTACTCGCAACCGCAATGTCTGGTAGAGGCGGTGTATCGAACTATAACAGTCATCGCGACAGCACCCGCTACCAATCATTATCGAAGATGGCAAAAAGAGAATCATGCCGTGTTCCAAAATTGGTGGATGGAGCCTTGGACATGGGGGGAGTTGGTGGTGGAAGCGTAAGCAATATCCTTGATAGTCATCCCATACTCTCACTCACATCGAATCCCACTTTGTCTTGTTGTATCTCAAAGGTCATTGCGTGGAAACATTGATATGACAGCAATGCGTGCAGTCTACACCCGTCTTGGAGGGTCCGCAAGGACATGCCTTATTTTTGGTGACTGGCAAAGACAGGAACTCAGCGCACAGAACTTCGCTATCCCTTATACTGCCAACAGCGGCGGCCGCGATCTCGAGGCTCTCGTCCTTCATCACAGCGAGCACCGAGACTTCTGGGATAGCCTCATCGCCACGGTTATTCCAGGACAGAACGAGGATGGGTCGTTCGATAGAAGTAGGGCCACGACGTCCTTCGCCTCCACTTATGTTGCATCTGCAGTCATCCGACAGGCTAGCACCGAGGTCGCTGGGAGGATATTCTCATACTACGAAAGCGAGTGTAAATATCTTCCCTTGTCGCGCGCAGCTGCTGCGCTGGCCTTTGAGGGTTTCGTCCATCGAGTCTTGGCAAATGGTTTCCGACGGGCGAAGATACGTGCTCTGCGGTCCAAAGACAATTTGAATGCCCCTGCGACGAGGGGTGGCTGGGAATTCGTTGATTTCTCTGCGGACCCTGATGCTAATGAACCGGTGTACGGAGCTTACGAAAACAGATTCAAACTCACGCCGCGCGATCACCTGTGCTGTGATTTTAAAGTTCACCCCTCGTTGATCCTCGATGGCGACCGTCACCTCAATCTCTTCCAAATCGCCTCCGACGGGCTGTTCGGGTTCAACGCGGATTGTCTGGAACACATGCCTCCCGGGCAACGAGACAAGATTCACCGTCTGATTTTCGTTGTTCCCGAGAAAGGGTTTGATAGCGGGGAGGGTATGGCTCGAATGAAGCAATCGGTCTCTGGAAGAAACCAGGAGTACTACGCGCTGGCCACTAAAATCCCCCAGTATTTGCTGTTGCTGACGGACGAAGATATTCGAAAATCCATTTAGTTCGGTCGTGGAGAAGTTGCCGTCGAAGTCTGACACAGAGTACGGCCACTAGACGCCTCGTCGCAGTTTTTGCGCCTCGAATTAGTTAATGAAGATTTGTTACATGTTTCATCCTTTGGCCATCTGTTATGAAAGAGTGTTGATCGACACTGCCAGTCATTGTCCAATCATGTTGCCTGCATTGACGGAAACGGAGACAGGCTGATGCCGTACTAGGTATGTTTCATCACTAAATCAATGGAGGTCAGACAAGGCTAGATAAGGCCATATCGTCAATGTACGATCCATCATAAATATCAGCCTGTCAACCGATCTTGTCAGCGCATCCAAGGCGTTATAAGGCCAGGACGTCGCTCTGGTCATTGATTATCATTGATTATATGGTCTGACAATGCTCCGACAATTATAACCTACAAGTACTCTCAATTATGTAAAATTTTCAACAGATCAACATGGACAAATCAGCGCCCGTTTGACTTTGTGATGTTAGCAGCTGCCATGAGGCTGGCGCCGAGCGCTGAGCGCTGATCTTGTTCTGTTGGGCTCCCATGGTCGATCCCTGTTCGATGGTGGGACTCGTCGAAACATACGCATATCGGCCCCGACGTCGCATTCTTCTCAGATATTAATTTCAACATTGCTTTATTGCCTAATGGACAGTATACCCGCAATGCTGCAATGTGCGTGTGCTGCGAGGTGCACTGTGTAGCGCCCATTCGGAAAGGCTTGTGGTGCTGATCGCTCATTACGGTCAGAGCGGTGAATACTATGTTCGGGCAAGTTTCATCTTGTAGTTATTTTCGGCACATCCTATTCAGTCACTGATGGACCTCCAAGTCACAGGAATATAAAGTGCCGCAGGGAGTGATGAAGTTGACCTTCCATACCCCCCCCGTTCCACCAGCAGTCGACGTCGACTCTCCACCATGCCTTCCACCGGCGCTTCTCCTCGCTATCGTCTCATTGAGATTCATCGCCCCCTACCGGCAGACTATGCTACGAACCACGTAGCCAACTTTGGCATTGAAATGAGCTGCATCCACAACGTCTTCATTAGGGCGCTGAATTCTCTCTGGGTCAATGCACCTCTCGTGAACCCTGCAGACGAACTCGGGTTTGCTGGCTACGCATCGACGTTCTGCGAAATCTTGCACTTTCATCACCACGGGGAAGAAGACATCATCTTCCCATTCCTCGAGAAGCAAGTCAGTATGCAGGAGAATGTCGCACAACATGCCGCAATGCTCGCTGGACTCGATGCGTTTGCGGAATATATGCAGAATGTTGCAAACGGCTCGGAGAAGTATGATGGACTTAGAGTGAAGGGACTTATTGAGATTTTCGGGGATGTGTTGACGGACCATCTTCATGCCGAGGTTAGTATCGTTCCAGATTCGTCGTCGTGTTCTGGTATAGAAATGGGATTGGAACCTAACTTTCTGCTCTGTAGATCCCGACACTCTCACCGGAAAACCTCGCAAAATTCGATTATAAGGAGCTTTCGGATATGGTCGCACGTACGTCTTTCAACCCTTCCTAGTCCTATACTCTGATGCTCATTCAAATTCAGAGCACAACAAACACATTCAAGATATGCCTGGCAAATTCACTATCTTCCCATTAGTCGCAACGCATCATCCTTGGAACGAGATACCTGAATGGGTGCGTTTTTGCTCACACAGCTGCTGAGTTTTGCGAGCTAACTGACGTTTACTCGATACTTACAGCCTGCTGATATGCCCGGTCCAGTGAAGTTCTTCATCAAATACATCACGCCTCTCCGATATCCGAGGTAAGCCTCTCAAGCCTCTTATACTTATCGAAGGACGACACATGCTAACACGTTTTCATTCCACAGTTATTGGAAATTCGCCCCGTTTAATGGGAGAGGTCAACCACAACCAGCGTATAGTCCATAGATTCGAGTTTCGTCAATATACTTGTTCTTCTCCCCCATTCAATAATCCTAGCTTTTATTTCCCTTGCCAGAAAATCTCAGAGCTAAGCGTCGGGTCTACATTACACCAATGCCAACAGTTATGCTGAAGCAACAATCAATCAATGGGGCCTCGAAGGCGTTACCTGGGAGAAAAATTAATCATGCGTAAACGATACTATATGCTATATACTCACGTACTTGTTCCTAAGGACTACCTCAAACATGATCTATGGATTCACCGACGGAGAAACACTTATCCTCACCTACTTTTGGACCTTCCCTTGTCAACTTGAAGCCTAGCGTCAAAGCACTGCGCTTGAAAGATTTCCTCGTGTTCTAGTCCTTGGATTGTGGATCATAGAACGTGAAGGGTAACGTCAAGTGTACCCTTGGAGTACCCTTTAGCATTCCCTAGTTGGGTTTTTACGAAAACCGTAAGGCTGATGAAGCTCACTGGGAGAAAGTATAAAAGACGCCATGGTTCGTCAACTCTGATTCTCACAATACAAGCCCTACAACTATTAGTCCTTAGCATCATGCAGTTCATCGCTCGCTTTTCGTCTTTGCTCGTTCTCTTGGGTGCGTTCATGGACCATTCGACAGCGACGGTCACTAGTTGACTGACTACGATTCTCCCACTCTAGCAGCTACACTCGTCGCTGCATCTCCGACACCAGTCGACAGTGGCCTGGCTGCCCGAGAACCAGTTGATAGGCGGGAGCCCGGATGCCACAGAGAGCTGGAATACTGCGTCTGAGGTGTGTTCAGGGACTGACCGTCATCCCAATTTTGTGAGCTCTCTGAAATTCCTGTTGACAAGGTATGTGTGGATCTCTGACTGTATTAATTGATCTAGACAGAGGTCGCATCCCCAGAGCCAAATTCCAGTGTAGATTAGTAAAAATGTAACTAAGAACTAAGACCGGTCACCGAGCGAGGCACCCAGTCCCAAGCAGGATGAGAGTAAGGATGGATGAGAGTTAGCTCGCCTCACTCAACATCCCTCCACGGTCTATCAACATTCGCATCATTTTCTTCATCCGCCTGACCCAGTGTCAGCTCCTCCATCCTCCTCGTAAACTCATTCACATCCACATGCGCTTGGTCCCTCACGCTCTTATCATACGCTCCTTGCGCATCGACAGCCTCACTAGAGTCCCAAGGAATGTCGGGCCCGACCCACCCGCCTTTGAGGTGGATGTAGTTGAGGAAGGATCGCCAGAGAGGGTCGAGGCCGAGAACGTGTGGGTTACCGACGATTATGAGGAGCGATTGGGCTCGGGTTACTGACACTGTTCCAATGAGGAGATTGGTATATCAGGGTGTCTGAGTGAGTGCTAAGAATGGAGATTGGCGCACCATTGAACCGACGAGGGTTCGCTACGAAGCCCAGGGTGTGGCGGAGGTCATAGTCCACGAAGTCTTTGCTACTCCTTACTGTGGAGGTGAGGATCACTTTCCGTCCCTAATAGAAAGTTTAACGATGACACTTGAAGATGAACTGGAGGGCAGACGAAACAAACGCCTACCTGACCCTGGAACTCTTCAACCGACCCGACTTTGACGCCATCTGCAACAGAGCGCAGGGCAGTTCGCAGCTTCAAGCACTGAGCATGATACGGTGCAATTACCCCAATATCGCGATCGGCTAGTTGACATATAGAGAATCAGACGCAATCCCAAGAATCAACTAAACACTCACTAGTTCGGAACTTGCGATTCTCTTTCAATTGCCTTATATACGACTTGATCTGTAGAGCCTCGTCGATATTGAAGAACGACGGAGACGACGCCTCTCTATCATCTTTGCCCAAAACTGCATGGAACACGACAGGAAAATCGGTGTCAGGCAAAAACGGTGATGAGAGGCACGCGTTAATAACGGAGGGTTTAGCGCATTGATCCAAGTCGCCCGCGTAGAATCGTTCGTTCGGAAATTTGAGAATGGCGGCATGAGACCGGAAGTTTTTGGTCAACTTGACGACACTAACAGGGATAAGTTGGAAAAATCGTCAAGACGCAGATCGAGAAATTGAAAGAATAAAGGAACGATTGAATCAACACTTACGTCTTTCCATGCGCCTTCTTAACATCATAGATGTCCCTCCCCATCAGCCTCTCCAAATAACTCATCTCCAACCCCAGTCTCCTCGCAATCCCCGACCTCACAATCGGCCCCAGCTGCTTCGGATCCCCACTCAGCACGATATTTGTACTGCTATCCGCAAGAGTCTTAATGGGAATAAACACCCTGCCCCGCCTCGTCCGCAAATATATGACTATAATGCCCTCTGGGCATACCGATCCCAGCTAACATAGCAGCCGAGACACACGTCGCCACAACCACCCTGAAGTTCTTCAGCCGACCCATGGACGGGACGCTGAAATGACCGTCGGGAGACGAATGGACGTAATCGCGTAGTTTATCTGGAATGTCGGCTTTAGACCGCGAGGGGGCGTACATTCGGAATAGCTCGTTAGCTGTAAGACCGACGGTGAGCCTTTCGGCGATGATGTCAGCTGCAGAATTGCTAGGTGCACAAGCAAGGATTCGGCAATTCGGTTTCATCTTGAGGAGTTGGCGGATGGCTTCGACGATCGTGATCGTTTTGCCCGTACCTGGGCTGCAAATATTCGTGGTTAGGATAGGCATCGAAAGAGTTATCATAGAGCTCGGGCAAAAAAAGATGGAAGACGACTTACGGCCCAAATACAATGAAAGGCACACCACCTGGCCCTTGGTGCACAATCGACTTGACCGCATCCATTTGGCATTCATTGGACGCTATCAGCGGGTTGTACGGCGCGATCTTCCAGGTATACTCTATCGCCCCAGCGTGCCGTGCTTCGGGGAACAGTACCCTGTCTTCCTCGAATGCAGAGTCTAGTGCCTGATGCTGACGACGGAGAACAATGCGGTTGAGTTTGAACCGGATATCATATAGCTTGGATTCAGACCAGCCAGTGAAGGTGGTGTGGAAACGCAAGCCGACTTCGTTTTGGCGGAGGACGTGGACGTGGCCTTCGAACCACCGGCCTGATCTTTCGCTCTGAACCTGTACGAGAATACGATCACCTAGTGGTAGTCAAGCTAAGAGATCTTGGAAGCCGAGGGTAAGACGCAAGACATGTACTAACCGACAAGCACACTAGGCCGTTTCTCTGCCAACCCCGGAATCGCCAAGCTGGAAGTCAAGTCAGCTGAATGGACTACGAACGCAGTGGGAGCGGAATCTTACTAGTAGTATTGGTTCCACTTTGACAAACGCGCCCCAGTCATATCATATCGTTCGAGATCCGCCCTGTAGCAATATGAACAAATAATCACAAAAACAGGGAAAAAGCGCAAACCCACTCAGTCTGATGTTCTTCAATCCACAGTAGATTCTCGAATTGCCGAGCGTAGGTCTGGCTGAGAAATAGACCCGGAAGGTACAGCTTCTTGATATCCGCCAGCTTCTTCATTTGAGACCGAGAATCCGTCAAAAGGTTGTACAGATTCACAGGAATATCTGCGAAAGGCAGCTTGCTGACATATGGAACAGCTGTGGAAGAGGGTGGTGGAACACCCGGAACCACCTGGCTTTCTGGTGTGCGAGTAGTCCTCTTGCGTGGGACGTATGGCGCGATGGGCCTCAGAGCTTCGTGCTCGGCCTGGTTCCCGACAATGGCTCGGAGCAAACGTGAGATGACAAATCGTTTCTTGAGCTGAGTGTCTTCAAAGACAAGCTCGAGTCTGTCTTCGTAGCGGCCGATGTACTTTTGCTCGAACCCGTAAGTAAGAGACCGAGGCTCTGCAGAGGAAATGGGTTCGTTGTAGGCTACTGCCTCCAGTGAGAAACTGAGATAGGGAAGATAAGCGAGAAAACTGAAAGGTGAACGATGAAAGGGCTTACCCAGAGCCGTAAGGTCGAGTTGCCTTCTGCGAGGCCAGCCTCGCTTCAATCAAGACGGATCTCCCAGAAGGCTCGGAGGACTTCATGATAAGGTCACAAAGCAGACCCTGTTTAGCGGTTTTCGGTGCAACGAAACCAAAGTCCGTAACACCCTCGACCGTAATTGCATTCTTGTCCTTCTCCGCCTCGTCGAGCGCCGCCCGGAACTGCAAGAACCTCTCCTTCCTTTGACGATCTTCCCCATTTGAATGTCGATTCCAAAACCACGTCTTGACCGTGAACCGACACACGGGGCAATAAGTCTCCGAGTCGGTCGAAACGCCATGCTCAGGCTCGACGTTGAGTGAAACTCTCTTTGCGGTGGCACTCGTTCGATGCTGCAGGCTTGTGCAATGCACCTTCCAGTCGCCACCGTTGACATTGATATCACAGATTGAGCAGAAAAACGTCTGATTCTCCCCTGTCACCGTGACCAGATGCTCCTTCGACTTGAGGTGATTCTGATAGAGGTACGGCCTTTCAGCTATATATCCACAAGGCTCGCAGGCGAGTACTGTATGATCGAATCGGCAAAACGGAGTCGTGCAGGCACCATTGCTGAGGATGTTGCGGCAGAGCTTCATTGCAAATCTGGTGTTTGGGAGGCGAGGCGGTCGTCACAGAAAAAAGACGCGATATTGAGAATTCCGACGCGTTTTCGACGCGTCTTTATGCCCCGTAGAAACAAAAGTTCTGACTGCTGGCAGCAGGCGGACGGTTCTGGCTTGGTTCTGGCAGTCTGACCCGAATGTCGCCCGAATGTTTGCTTTGTTTGCTTCGATCGCTTACTACCAGGCCGGCCAAATAGCCCCCATCATTACACTTGGGTCCTTTGAAGTTGACTCTCCAGAAGTCACATCGGTGAGAGAGGTTGAGATTTGGTTGGTCTGAAAGAACATGAACTGAACATCTCTGATAGATATCCCTGATGAAGTTGGCCGTCAACTGACGGCGGCCGGTGTGTGGCATCCAGTTCTTGAAGGCCGATCGAAGTCAACTTCAAGCCGTCGCCTATTAGGTTATAATCATGGCAGGACACTCAAGGGTGGATTCGGTGGGAAACGGTATAGTGAGTCGGGCCCAATCTAGTCCCCAGCATCGTCGATTTCGTACTACCGTGCCTGACAATCCCCACCCATCAAGAAGACAGGGTCCCGCAGTCGTCTTCGACGTTGACATCCACAGCCTTCGCAATTATCGCTCATGAATTCTATGTCCAAGGCTGTAAGGATGAAAATAACTCAGACCAAATTGAGAGAAATATGAGCATCGTGGCTCGCAATCGCACAGCCCTCTGGCATTTGTCTTCGGGACGTTTGACGACCGCTGGCAGAAACTCACACTTCAATCAAAGTGCTGTATATTACCAAGGCAATCGACGTCGGGTGTTGAATAAAAGAAGGCCAGAATTCAGTACATTCAGTGCGGAATGCCAGATCAAGCCACCGACAGGTGGTTGGAAGGTATTTAAACACCGTCGCTGGTTTCTTGTTTCTGCACTACCCGAGCATCCCGAATCCTCTTTTTTCGCTCTCCTTGAACAGCCGTCACCAACATGGATTTTTTGAAGAAGGCTGCCCTTGACCAAGTTATGGGAGGAAAAGATAAGAAGTCGGATAAAACGAACACCACCGCTCAGGGTTCCAGCTCGAGTGGAAAGAAGGAGGGTACGTGCCCCGTTAACCTGCAGCCCGTAATTCGGGGAAGCTTACCGTCTATCCTCGCATGCCAATAGATTCACTCGACAAAGGTTAGCCAAGTCCGCCTTGAGTATTCCTCTTGAAACTAACTTGCCTGCCTAGGCATTGACCTCTTTCAAGAGCACGTCCTGAAGCAAGGTTCCCAGAAGAACGAGTCGGCTGCTCAGCAGGCAACGGACGATAAAATCAAGAGTGGGATCAAGTCTCTGTTCAAGATGGCTACTGGGAAAGATATGAAATGAACAGTTGCGGGCGTTGAAGATAAGGAAGGAATTTCTGAGTTCTCCTGTAGAGATATCCGCGGATCCCTGCTTATGGTCTGTTGATCGAGAACTTAGAGCTTAATGTTTATATTGCATGGTGGAACGCTTGTAAAATTCTGAGTGCAATCCTGAAGAATAGGCGCAAGTGAAATTGAGGATGGGTGACTAAACCGACAACCAAGATTGAGCGCCAAACTCAATGGGCTCGCTTTACTCTTAATCGTCGTAAAACCCGTATTGTGAGAACTGGGAAAATAAATGAAGGAGCATTGTGATTATAGCCTTAGCGAAGCGAGACGCTTACGCTCTTGTTTTACTCATGAAGATATCACTGCACCTTGGATGAAGACCGTAAAGAAACAGAATGGAAAACGACGTGTCGGCCATAGAGTGATACTGGGCAGGTACTAACGAGCTGGATAAAAATAGACCTGGGTAGTACAACAAGGACAGGGGTTCTTCAAGTAAGCAAATACCGGACGCACGTTTGTTGCCCAACCTCCACACAAGGAGGGATAGTTGTGCAACAGTTGTGCCATTGCTTGCCTAACACTGCATTTGCAAGGCAAACAGAGAATGATGGGGAGTTTGAAAGCGTAAGGATGAGGGGAGGCTCAGGCAGCTTTGCACCAAGCGGCACAAACATGAGGTGGTTCTTTCCATCAAGGGAGAGAAGCCATCCAGTGGGTGTCTGATGGCCGCGACGGTCAGCTACCTTCTCCACTATGTAGGGAACTTGCAGATCCCACACCCTCACAGATTTGTCGCGTGAACCTGACACAATCTGACTGCCGTTGTTCGAGAATGCAACTGACCAAACCCAAGCAGTGTGACCATTCAGCACACTCTGCACCTTGCCTGTGGACGCCTTCCATACCCGAACGGAATGGTCATGGGAGCCAGAGGCAATGAGAGTGCTATCGCTCGAGAATGCAATTGAATTAATCCAGCTAGTGTGGCCCTCCAGCACATGCTGCACCTTGCCTGTTGACATATCCCACACACGCACGGATAGGTCGTGAGAGCCCGAGGCCATTCGAGTGCCATCGCTTGAGAATGCGACTGAGCGAACCCGATTAGTATGACCCTCCAGCACAATCTGCACCTTCCCTGTTGACAAATCCCACACCCTCACAGATTGGTCGTCCGAGCCCGAGGCAATGCGAGTGCCATCGCTCGAGAATGCAACTGAACGAACCCAACCAGTGTGACCCTCCAACACAATCTGCATCCCGCCTGTAGACAGGTCCCACACCCTGACAGATCGGTCGTCCGAGCCCGAGGCGATGCGAGTACCATCGCTCGAGAATGTAACTGAATGCACCGAATCAGTGTGGCCCTCCAGCACCCTCTGCTCCTTGCCTGTTGACAGGTCCCACACCCGCACGGATTTGTCGTCCGATCCCGAGGCGATGCAAGTGCTGTCACTCGAGAAAGCGACTGAATTAACCCTGCCAGTATGACCCTCCAGCACTCTCTGCACCTTGCTTGTTGACAGGTCCCACACCCGCACAGATTGGTCGTTCGAGCCCGAGGCAATGCGAGTGCCGTCGTTCGAGAATGCAACTGAGCGAATATAACCAGTGTGGCCCTGCAACATACTTTGCATCTTGCTCGTTGACACATCCCACACCCGCACAGATTCGTCCTTCGAGCCCGAGGCAATGCGAGTGCCATCACTTGAGAATGCAACTGAGCGAACAAAACTAGTGTGACCCTTCAGCGTGCTCTGCATTTTACCTGTTGACACGTCCCACACCCCCACGGATTTGTCGTCCGAGCCCGAGGCAATGCGAGTGCCATCGCTCGAGAATGCGACTGAGCGGACGTGATCAGTGTGACCCAGCAGCATACTCTGCATCTCGCCTGTTGACATGTTCCACACCCGCACGGTTTTGTCGTCCGAGCTCGAGGCTATTTGAGTGCCATTGCTTGAGAATGCAACTGACTGAACCCGACTGATGTGATCCTCCAGCACATTCTGCACCTCGCCTGTTGGCATGTTCCACACCCGCACGGTTTTGTCGTCCGAGCTCGAGGCAATGCGAGTGTCATCGCTCGAGAATGCAACTGAAKTAATNCCGCCGAAGTGTGACCCTTCAGCACACTCTGCACCTTGCCTGTTGACACGTCCCACACTCGCACGGATTTGTCGTAAGAGCCGGAGGCAATGCGAGTGCCATCGCTCGAGAATGCAACTGAATTAACCCACGAAGTGTGGCCTTCCAGCAAACTCTGTACCTTGCCTGTTGACGCATCCCAAACCCGGGTCATGCCATCCTCTGCGACTGAGGCGATCCATCTGCCATCCCCTGAGCATGCAACAGCCAATACCCCACTCCCCACTTCCAGGCTCAACAACGGAAAATTCGGTTGCACACCATTCGTGAAAAAACGGGGAATCCGAGGGAAGTGTGTCCTCCATGTCCGCAAGGGCTCCACATTCCGCAACCAAGTTGCTAGCGAAGAGATGTAGAGATGCGGAGTTGACGATGATGCCGGACTCCCGCTGAAATATAGTGCGAACGATGCGGCCTCGGCTGATTGTCGCCCCAAGTCCAAGTCGTACTACACAATGATCAGCTCAAAGTCACTTGAGAGGACCCAATTAACAGAGCTCACCTCGTTTGCCCACTTACTTGATGCCCGGAGCATTGGGTCGCACAACCCAGGAGCCTTCAGGAGGTTCATGGCCTCAATCCAGAATAATGCTCGAAGCCGGAGGAAATCAGCCAAAGTCTTGAGAAGGGGTTCGTCGGACGTGGTCGAAGCCACGAGGGAAAGATGCTGACTCCAGTTCCGGCTGGAATAGCTCAATGCGGGAGGGATGTTTCGCTCAACTCGACTCGGCAGCTCGTCGTCCTCGGCGTCGAATATGAACGATGAAGGTATATCGGCGATGTTGAATTTCAGGCCAGTCTTCATGACTCGGAAGCAGGCTTCGGTGAGATCTCGATGGTGGGCGGCTTGGTCGCACCAATATTCCTTCGACCGATGCTGATCAAACATGAAATCGGGGAATGATTTGTGGTACGATAGGATGTTGTGAAGGTTGTCGCAGTAAAGGACAGCACACAGGCGTGACAGGACATCGTCAGCGACACTGATGGAGGGTTGAGCAGGAGCCTTTCCGGGTTGCTGAGGTATGAGGAGCGTGGTAACTGTGGATGTCGACATGCGCTCTGCGGTGCAGAGAAACGTGTAAAGGGTGGCGAGGCGCTTTTTCAGGATCGCTCCTTTGAAGCTACCGAACGCTTCGGAAAGGATTTGACGATATAAGGTATCAAGTAAGTGTGTTGCGTCGAGCGATGTTTCTAGATCGGCTTGATGAAGCAGATTCTCGAGGAGTTCGCTCTGCTCCGGTGGTGTGTGACGTGTTAGATATTTGGCAAGCGTAGCGGCGCAGATGAACAATCCAGCCGCAAACCTGACAAGCCCCATCATTTCGTCCTGGCCTACGAAGTGCGGAAGATTGGTTGCTAGATACGTCTCGATGTCGGCCTCGACTTCTTCCTTCTCCACGTCTTGGAGGCGGTAGAGCTGCTTGCGCTCGAAAGAATCGACATAGGCCACGAGATCTGGGTCTGACCGACTGGTGACAAAGAATTTGAGTCTAGGCAAGTGGTTCTCGTTGATGACATCGAGTAGGGCACGCAGGAACTCCGAACCACCTTTATTTTCTACCTCGTCGAGCGCGTCGATGACGATGAGATAACGTGGGGCGGTAGCTGAGTCTTCGTTGAAGATGGCCTGAGACTCGACCCATGGCCCCACAAGAAGGTGCCTAAGCTGGGCTCGCGGACCTTGATAAACGGTGTCAAATTTCCCAGAGCGATGGAGGACGTTGGCAAAGGCTTCGCATTTGAGAGAGAGGTGGTATACGATCGTCCGGACRATGTGCGCTACACTTCTCGTTTCGTTGAACTGTCGCGAGCARAAGAAGTTTCCGCCRAGGGTGATCGTGTCGGCGACATCGCACGTTAACTCGAAGCGGCGGGCGATTGTGTAAGCGATGGAACTCTTCCCCGAGCCAGCTGGACCGAACAGCCAGAAGATACTCTGGCTTTCCGSCGAGGTATCGTTSGCCCATWTGACGATGTTATACAAGATACGGACGCGGGTTCCAGGCGTGCAAACATCCCGGCGCAACTTTTCCCCCTCCTCTCCCGCGAGATGGTATTTGTGATCCGCGATTCGGGAGACTTCGAGGTGCTCCCGAAGGAAATGCTGTTGGGCGATCAGCTTGAAATTGATTTCGGTCCTTCGGAAGAAGCGRAATACATACCTTGAGGTCGTTCTGGATGACATCCACGATCTTGAAGACGGCAATACCTGTGCCCAGCTGAATATCAAGAGTGAGGTGCGAATGATGAGCAAGGTCGACGGTGCCCACCTCGAATAGTATCCTGGCCTCATTGACGCGCTCAAAAATCGCCGCGATCTCTCCTTTCTCGTTCTCATGRTCCGCCACCTTCCTGATAAGCCACTCGTCGCTAAGACGGACTAGGTTCGCTAWTTCAGATTCCAACGTACTGGATCGTTACYAATGTTTAGTAAAGATTCGCTAAAATATGTGATAAACATTACGTTTTGAACTGTTTCATCCACTGGTTTTTTTCGTCATCGTAGGCCTTTTCAACAATGGCYAGCTGAGCTCCTGTCGATGCTATCCTTCGTTCGACAGCGTCCATGTTCTCTTTGACGGCCTGCCAATATAAACSTCAGCCACGAACGGAGTATGGAGAAAGTGCACGAACATCTTTGATCTGGATGATCGTCTTTGCAAGGCTCAGCGCCATCTTCACTGGATTTCCGTCYACGATATCCGGCAGCCTCTTCATAAGCGTTTGCGTGAAATTCCAAGAAACTTTCAGTGCTTCCTTCGTGGATGATGGTGCAGGCGACGTCGCCGCTGGTGATGGATCGACTGTTCCTTCAGAAGGCTTACCGGTGAGTTCTGATGGAGGYAWGCGCCCGTCGTCAAGTGATATCTAGTANNNCTCTTACCATGAGCTTGAGCTGGAAGGACAGTGACGGCCGAAACTTGAGGAGTTGAGGAGTTGTTTTCGCCTGCTGCCGCCCGTCAATCTGATGAGTGCGCTCGATCTTTCAATCGAGGCTCACCTTGAAAAGGCGGAGAACTTGACGATGTGTCGCCCGATTGAGTYGRTAACTGAACCGGCGCATGRTCTGCATSATGAGCTGAGKTRCTAGCTGCGGTACCTCGATGGATWTYAGTCCGATGMATACATCSAGTGGCAGAAAGGACGGTACCGTGAAGCGGCGCTGCTTCTCCGCTGCGATCCTCACGAGAAAAGACCGGAGGTWGTGGTGAAGGGGACCGACTCTGCTGAGCGCTCCGTGATCCAGGTTTAAGGCTATCCTTCATTCGACGAAAGAAGCTTTTACGTTCTTTGTAGCTTTGTGGACGTTCGTCAGCCATTTCGATGGTGAGAGGGGACGACAAGCAAGATGTGAGGCTATAGTGAGGTGGTAAGGTCGCATGTCAGGCTGAGTTCGAAACAGGGAAAGCCACCGAAGCACAGCGATATATCGAGGCATCGGGCGCCTGTGGTCTGATCCCGGACCGGGATACCATGAGCAGTGGGAGTCGGGACAGAAGTGATTTCAACTTCCCCCAAGCCATAAGGCCACGGAAAGGCACAGAGTACGCTCGCACGGCTCACTGGAAGACTGGATTCAGCAGATATACCAACGGAGGAGACAAAATGAGATGAATCAAAACAAGGATATGATAGGGAAACCGCACTCGAACATTCGGGATATCGGAATGTCATAAGTACACAAGTATGAAGAAGGAGCCTTGAACGACAAACGGTACGGTGAGTCCTAATGGTTTGGTATTCCCTCATCTATCTTGACCCTAGTCTCGTGAACCAGATTCTCGTCGACCTTGACCCCTCCTATGATCCCGATCAGGACACGACTTCGAAGTGCCTTCGCAAGCCATCTTCGACTCTGAGCACAGGCCACATATGCCATAGCTGGCGGTGGTCGTGCCGGTGATAGAGCAGAGCGTAGTTTCTAAACTTGATCTGAATTGAATTGAGTTCGACAGTCGACGATGAGAAAAGAGGGTTGAGAAGAAAGCGAGAAAAGCATTGGGAAAGAAAACGAAAAGAGGGGACGATATCCAGGGTGGAGTTGAGAATGAACCAGAGGAAAAGGATATTGAAAGACAGAGATAAAGATGTCGAAAAGAAAGGAAAGTGGGAAGGAGGCCAATCACTCACTGCTAACTTCTGTACCGCCACTCCAACGCAGCATTATCTTCTCCATACATAAGGGGGGGGGGATGGTATTGGGATCACGAAGGTGGAGTCAGCGTAGCGACACCCATGCACGACCAGCTGAGGCTTGAGAGGCCGACTAACGCGACGAACACCTCATCGATCCCAGCTCCGCTTACGCTGAATAGGTTGCCTTTGAGATTTCCCTCTGACTCTACCGGTCGTCGGCAGAGGTATCGCCGAGATCCTGGGTGTTCAGCCATGAAGGGGAGGAGGGCGAGTGCGTTCGGATCGGTTGTCGTAGCGCAAGGAGGCAGACGCGGTGACGGTGGCTAGCGGACTTTGTGAGTCTCAACCTAACACCAATGAGGTCATTTCACATTCGACAAGTCGAGGAAGTTGGGAAGACAGAACAGGGATAATGATTTGTGAAACAGAAAGAATGCACGCCAAAAGCAAACARGGCAACGAAAAGCAAGAGARAGGAGGATAGSTCCRGCGAACGAAGCATGAATACAAACTCACCGGCAAGTCCCGGCGGTCCCAGCAGGATGATCGGATAGGCGTGAACGGACTGGGGCATCGTGCAGCCTGGAAAGGATCGTGCACTAACGGCTGAGCAATCGCTGTACACTTCCAGAGACTTGCACTGACCCTAGCTCCTCTGGCGGATGCCATCCCGCCCTTTGATCCCTCCATCGGCACCACCGAGAGCCCAGCCCGTGGATACAAGCGCCAATAGCATCACGGCCGCAACGACACTCAGCTCCCCCACTGTCCTGTCCTCCGTACGTGCCTCTTGGGACGCGTCCAATCTCCACCCCATCCCATAATACCGCTGCGTGAATGCAGTATCCTAATACCACTATCCTACTTCCTCACCCGCGGACCACATTCCACCAACATCACTGAAAGGACCCGACAAAAGCGAACGCGTCGTCGTAGTACTATTGGCCAAATCCGGCAGCGACAAAGGTTTGCGCGAGGAAACAGCCTGCTCAGATAAGGATTTTAACCAAATGTTGAGGAAGAGGCAGGTTAAATCAAGACAGGCTATCGGAGGGTGCGAGAGGTCGTGTGGTAGGAAAGGGCGTCCGGCAATGTCACCGTTGAGGTCGCATGGGACGTGTTGAAGAGCTTGGAAAATGGACTGCGCGCATTCGGATGGTGCATGCCAGCATATCGCTGACTTATTCCTCAACAGAATAAAAACCAAAAATCGACATGGGCGAAATTCTGTTCGAGGATCTTGGGATGGTGAAGAGTCTTCATGCTCGTCAACGGAAGCATACCCTTCTTATCAAGTTGAACCTCGCCATCCCCAGGCGCTTTTCCGTAACGCGACTCATCGAGGTTACTGCCGATGTGAGTCTTCGAGTTGATCGTGCCTTTCTGCTACCTGTTAGACGCGAACTCTATCATTCAAATTTCAGATTCGAAAGGAACTCGGCAAGTTCACCGGCTTTCGCAAGGCGAGGCACTATGAGCGTGTTGTCAACGCACTTGGAGCCGCTTCGCCGTAACCGGGATTGAAAAGCCTATATCAAAGATTCTTTCGTGAGCCTCTGTCATCCTGGTCCGCTGCTTCTGTTCGACGAGAAAGAAATTTCGTTCAAGGATGCGCAAGAACAGGGCCCGAGGTTCATAGTGGAATGGGTGAGGGTTCTTCCGCTGTCGTCAGACTCCGTGCAAATGAATCGGTACTGATTTGATTCTACCTTGGTCTTTCTGTGCTGTAGGGTACCACGAGCTGCTTAGAACGCTTCAGAACCTCGCGTGTGGAATCAAGAAGTCCCGGCCAAGAGAGAGATAGAGGACGACCGCACCCCCCGTTTCAATGCTGATTCTGATGATCCTCATGGGCGAGTACACATCAACTTGATTCAGGCCAAGGTTTCGGTGAGCGTCCCCAACATATCTTCCCTGATGTCTTTCCATCCTCACGTCCCCGTCCGTGATTTCCAGCTTGAGGAATTGCAGCAGACGAACAATTATATGAAAGGCAACAGAAAGCATGTCCTCGATGCTGCGACTATCCGAATCATGAAGGGCAATAATGAGATGGCCCACGAGAAGCCCAAGGCAGCGATTATTGTTGCTAATGAGAATCACTTTGTGTTGACCGCAGACACGATTGAGAAGATCATTGGTCAGTCAAGCTTTCGCGGGAATATTCAGTGAGGAGGATGAGGTTCAGAATCCGTCCTTTGACGTCGCTTAAAGGCTAATAGCTACGAAAATTAGCTGGTGTTTTCCGTACTATATGCTGTCGTTGCCGCGTCTTCTCACTATACGAGCAACTCAGAAATTTGAGGGTAAGTCGCCAGGTCGTGCTGATCGCCTGAAATCCTGATTTCCCTCGTGTTGCTCTGCTGTGCGACCAGCAGCTATTGCCGCTCAATGTGGCTGTTCTGGCAGACCTTTTGCACGATTCCCCAACGTGCTGTGGCTTTACACCATCTCTCCTACTCGACCCTGATGCCAAAGGATCAACCCAACGTAGCAGGCTCCATGTCCCGGTTCTGTGGAGTCTGCAGCTCACAGGACTATCGGATAGGTGTGTCGAGGGTCGGGCCAAGCTCATGACGGTCGGATATACCAGAATGGACCGACTCGAGCATGATGCATCCGGCGGAGACCAGTCGTGCACTCACTGCCGAGCAATCGCTGGCCGGTCCCTACACCCAATTTCCGTCTTATCCAATTAATGTGTCCTTTGGAAGTGATTTCAGGGATCACTGAAAGGCAGAGTACGCTCGCACGGATCACTGGATTCAACAAAGATACCATTAAAGTAAACAAAAGGAGAGAAAGTGGGTGAAACGAAAAGAGGACAAGATAGGGAAACCGAACGCAAACATTCGAATGTCGAACATCATAAGTAGACAACAGAAAGGGCCCTGAACGACAAACGGTATGCTGGTTTGAGTATTCCCTCATCTACCTTGACCCCTCCTACGTTTCCGATCAGGTCACGGCTTTGAAGAGCCTTTGCTAGCCATCATCGACTCTGAGCAGATGTCGGTGGTCGTGCCGGTAGTAGAGCAGAGCGTGGTTCTTGAGCTCGATCTAATTTGAAGTGAGTTCGACAGTCGACGATGATGAGAAACGAGGGTTTAAAAGAAAGCGAGAAAAAAATTGGAAACGAAATTGGTAGGAACCTTCACCGGAGACGGCGACGGGGGGGCGAGATCCGGGGGCGAGGTCGAAACAGAGGAAAAGGATATTGAAGGACGGAGAGAGATGCCCGAAAGAAAGGAAAGAGGGAAGGGAGAGAGAGGGAGAGAAAAGAGAGAGCAAACACTCGTACTCACCGCTAACTTCTGTACCGCCGCTACAACGTAGCGTTATCTTCTCCCTCCACAAACGGGAGAATGACGTTGGGATTGCGAAGGGGGAGTCAGCGAAGCGACATCCATACACGATCAGGGTGAGGCTTGGGGGGAGGAGACCAACCAACGGGATGAACGTCGATCCCACTGGCCCCACGCCATAATCGCGCTGCCTCTCCTTCGGCACCCTGACCACCGTGCGCTGGGAGTAACCGTGGTGTCTGGTCTGAGCTTTTGTCCGCCTGCGCTGGCACGGGCACAGACGCGTCCGCACCCCCTCGTCGCAAAGTCGCCCGTCTGGAACACCGACTCTGATATTGCTCCCCCGTCTTAGAAGTCTCGATCCAAGGTTTCCAAGGGTCCTTACTATCAAGGTAATACCTGATGGCAATAGTATGTCACCTAACTTCTCTATATGATGGACCATAACGCTGAAGGGCACCATATAGTCTCCAGGCTCTCACAAGCGAGTCTCGAGCGGAACAAGACGAGGCAACTCAATGACGTGCGACGATGTATAGCGCCATTGCTTACCGCCCCGACCCCTTTCTGGTGCACGTACGAATCGATATACTCTGCGTGTCGGTTTGCCGTTGTCGTTCACGATGACAGGCAGAGATTGCACAACACCCTGCGCCAGTACCTCGATCGTGAAGTGGCAACGTCATTGTGCAAGATACTCTTGGAGGCTGAGGAGGAGCCGGTGGAATGGATTGCTCTGCTGGTCAAGTTTTGCGAGTGGTTGGAGACCCAAGTCGTGCGTTACTTTCATCCGCTTTGCGTTATCATCGAAGGCTCACCACCCCATTGTAGGCTTTGTTAACATCCCTGTTGACGTTTTACGACCAAGTCTACGTTGTGAAGTATATCCCCAACGTGTTGCCGATCCAGTACGTCTCCATCTAAGGATGTCAACAGCGACTGATGCCTCCTCAGCGACGGGGCATACAATGTCTTTGACGAGCGTATCTTTGGAAACCCTCAATTGGCAAAGCGCCTACAAGATAGTCTCTCGACATGGCTTCATTGGGAGCGAGACAATTATGAACCCCATGAATATCGAGAAACCATTCCAAAACTTATCAAGCACCTCACGACCCACAACCAATTCGCCGCTTTCGAGCAGTGCTACGTCAACAACGCTCAATCCTATTACCAGAAGGAGTCGGAAAAGAAGGCTCGCGATCTGTTGGACGACCCTCTCCGTTTCTTCTGGGACGCTCAGACCAGGATTCAAGAGGAAGAGGCGCGGTCGCAGGCTGTCCTGCCTGTCGGTAGTTGGGGTCGAATTCGACAAAGCATCTCTGCTCGACGGCAGGGTCGAATGGTTGGCTAAAGCTAGTAAGTCCCAACTACTCCTGTCCACATATATCGTCCTGACCTGCTGTGCTTCGCAGCATTGGGACCACTCATGACTTCCAAGGACCTCAAGACCCTCGCGGACATGTACACCCTGTTCAGCCGCATCAACGATCTGAAACCTCTAGAGAAGGCATATCAAGAATTCTTCTAGAAGAACGTGGAGCAGATCGTGAAAGATTCAGAAAAGGACGAAGAGATGGTTCAACGCCTGCTCGATATGAAATCCCTCGCAGACGATGCGCTCTCCTCAGCCTTCCTCGCTGCCCCTCGTACACCTCCCGCTCCCAGTACGAGTGCGGTACCGGAGAAACAGCCGGACAAGGCATTTGCATATGCTTTGAATACTGCCTTTACGCTTGGGTTCCGTGGGAGGAGGAATAAGCCTGCGGAGATGATCGCGAAGCATTTACATCAGTCGCTGAGGAAGGGGCAGGGTACCTTGGGTTATGCGGAGTATCAGGCCCTTTTAGATGCTGCGCTGGCGTTGTACAGGTTTTCGGAGGATAAAGATGTTTTCAGAACGTTCTATCATCGGTTGCTCGCCAAGCGGTTGTTGGTTGGAAAGAGTGCGTCTGACGATGTGGAGGCCGCAATGCTGAAGAAGTTGAAAGAAAGTACGTGCCTTCTCGACGGATCGTATATGCGAGTATAAGGCTGACGTTTCTGTGGCGATAGAATACGACCCAGAGTTCGGGATCGGCGAAGATATGTTCAAGGACTTGACATTGTCCAAGGAGATGATGAAGGACTATCATGCTCGTCAGCGGAAGGAAAGCCTCGCTAACAAGCTGAATGCCATCGTCCTCCAGCGTAGTGCATGGCCATTCTCCGTAACGAAGCAACTCGTGGACCTCCCTGCCGATGTGAGTATTCTCTTGCCATCCGCATCCGTCCCTCCGCTATGTGTTAATCCTACTCTCCAGATGCAAAGGGAGGTCAACAAGTACACCGAATTTTACAAAGCGAAGCATTCTGGGCGTATTCTTAACTGGGACCACGCACTTGGAACGGCTTCACTGAAAGCAAGGTTCAAAGCTGGTATCAAAGAACTGTCCGTGAGCCTGTACCAGGCCATCGTGCTGCTTCTATTTAACGATAAGGAAGAGATTCCGTTCAAAGATATCAAGGAGCTTATACGAATGGGTGGGTTGTCTATGTGATTCACTTCAAGCAAAAGAATCGGTATTGATATGCCCTCGTCTTTCTGTATCGTAGAGGATGACGAACAGCGGAGAACACTTCAAAGCCTCGCATGTGGGAAGAAGAAAGTTCTTAAGAAGATCCCGGCTGGGAGAGACGTCGAGGATGATGACGTCTTCCGATTCAATGCTGATTTCGACGACCCTCATGCGCGTGTCCATATCAACTCTATCCAAGCCAAAGTTTCGGTGAGTTTCCTCTGTGTTTGACTATCCCCTATTCTCTTCTCGTCGTATGTTGGTATTGATGAACTGAAATCTATCTCCATCTGCGCTGCAGCCTGAGGAATCACAAAAGTCAAACGAAAACATCGAAGGTGACAGAAAGCTTTTCCTCGATGCTGCAATTGTTCGTGTCATGAAGAGTAAGAAAGAGATGACCTATGAGAAGCTCAAGACCGCGACTATCGATGCTGTGAAGAATCACTTTGTGCTGACTGTGGATGCGATTACAAAGAGAATTGATGAGTTGGTTTCGCAGGAGTATTTTAGTAGGAGTGATGAGGATAAGAATCTGTTCTTTTACGTCGCTTGAAAGGCTGATAATTGTATGTTAGTTGGTGTTTACCTATATGATGTACTGTTGTGTCTGATCACTCTTTCAGCAACTCAAAAGATTGAAAGCAACCCGCTCAGGCCATCCTGATCGCCTTTGATGTTGAATTTTCCTGTCTCACTCTGCGGTGCGACCAGCATCTACTGCTATAGAATGGCCCATCTAGGCAGTCCTGGACACCCTTTCCAAGACATGCTAGCAATAGTAGGAAATAGAACACTTAGAATGCAATAAATGTCAAACTATTAAAAGCACATGTCAACAGACTATCACTCAATAGACACAGCACTTTATATGAGCTTGGAGCAAGATGTATGCAAACACCCATGGAACCTACCATTCAGAGTGGCCAGTGATTACTCAGGGAACCTCCCTTCATTCCCAGGAATGAGAGTAATGATTCTCAGAAACATATCGGTGCCGTTCAAGATTGTAAACAGAGCCAAAGGAATGGTCAGAGATATAGAATCTATCTCATGCCCTCAAGAGTGAAGACATTAAAGGGTATTTAAATACTAAGGTGGTTTCCATCTACCAAAATATCCCAAAGAATGATGGCAGAGCCTAGAGAGGAGTTGAAACGCTTACAACAGCTGGATGAGGCAACAAAATCCAGATACATAGCAGAAGTACAGCCCTCTGTCAAAACTCAAAATACAGAAAATCAAAACTAAGGAGAAACAAAAACATTTGAAACAGCTTAGAAGAAAAGAATAGCAGTGTAAGCCACAAAAAGATCCAAAGAATTCAGGGCATAGATTGAACAGGAGCAGGGAGCAGTGCTGAAGATTAATGGACTTGGGTTAGCGGGCTGCACTGCATGCAGCAAACACGAGGGTTTATGTTTCTGCAGTGGTAGATAAGCTTTGTAGCGGCCAACAGGTGGCCCGATCCCACTACCATTTTGAATACACAAGGAATGCTTGCTCTGCTTTGGCATTCTTTTTTTTGCTTGGAGGCTACCAAACACTTTGACCAGTTGAGAAATTTTAGCCTGAAGCTTGAAGGCCAAGTTTGCTCACTCAGAATTATTGGTAAATGTTTGACCCTCTGTGCACTCACTGACACCTGCCTTTGGTGGGCTTGCGCTCATGACAGCAGAGGTAGTCTTTTGAACCAGACTCTCATGAGAGAAGAAAATCATTCTCTCTGTAACAGCCAGGGTCACCAAAGAAACCACTGACAAACATGAGTTCTCCTTGGTGGACACATATGCCAGCCATGAGTGAACAGAGCACTAAAGAGCCAAAAAACACTAACCAAAACCACAGTCAATCTCAAAGGCATTGATACGCCACCTGCGTATATACCCTCTAAAATGTCAAGACTGAACAAGGATGAGTGTAACCACAATGAATTCAATTGTGAGTGGAATGAATTCAATGGAGAATTAAGTCCACTCACTGGCATCTATATACTGTTCCTAACAATGGAGTATCTATATATGGAATACAATAGAATTGTCTAAGCATAGAACAATAGAGAGAGAACAATATATATAAGTACAAGAGCTGTCAGAGACAATGATGTCCATATTAGGAAACAATGTATAGCACCTGCACAACATAGGCATTGTATTCTAACATAAAATTTACAAATATGATCATTAAGTTTGCAAGCCAACTTAGATAAGCATACAGATCTTTTAGAAGTAAGGGAAACATAAGAGTTGGAGTATCTCTGACTGCCAACTAAGCAGACTGTCCAAGAGAACATGATACAGTCAAGTACGACGGTTTGGTAACAGTACTTTAAGATTCACAGGCACCTCGCAAACGTTGATACGACCACATCTGTTTTAGCAAATATAAGTTTGATTTTTGCGATAATAAACTACAATAGTGACACGGTCTGAGTCTCTTTGTTCAATAATAACCACACTATCGGCATGGTTCACGGAGTAAGAAGGAAAAGAGTTAGTACTACGACTCTAGGGACACGAGAGTTGAAGCTACTCAAGGCTGTCAACTTGAAACCACCCCAGTTGTATTATACCCTGACTGGACAAGCTACCTTAGTTGACGCCATGCTAAAAGACAGGCGGCTTGACTGAAGCAGGTTTGGAAAGTCATATACCCTTTACACGCAACTGTTGGGACTCTCAGGCAGCACTACCAGAGGGTTCAGAGATCAGGCGGCTTCATATTCATCGAGTACAAGTGCTAGAGCGGCTCGAAGGGAACTTTCAAAATGACAAAGTCCATGGTTGATGGCACGGCTAGAATGTCAAACTCCAATGCGACTTGAGTCCTGAGTCAAGGGAAATGACCAGACCGACCATTGGCATTGGGAGAACAGAACCAGGGACTCACAATAAGAACACGGAGCATATCCAAGCGGCTAAGGGTTGACTACGAGGGAAGGGGATGTGGAGACAGGATACCTGTCCACCCTCGATCACCCATCGGCATCTCAGGTGGCATCACCAAAAAGGAAACACTGAACTAAATTTGGCCTCTAAGCGCGCGCCTGACTTGCGCGGCTACAGTCTTGGCATGGCCTCTACCAATACCCGGTTCTATTTTCTCTATCTTTTGCTTGGACTCTTTCTATTTGAAAAACTGTGTATCTATCACATGTGTCTTTTTCTGTCTATTTTTACTTGGCTCGAGGTAGTATATACATGGTAGCTACTGCTCGAGTGCATCATCATTGTATCATTGTTGTTTTATCTTTACTTGCATTTATCAGCAAATCTATCAGTTTTCTGCTCATACTTCACATGGCGTGAACTATCTTGCATTTCGAAACTTAGGAACTCAACCAGTCATAAGGGATTGACTATTTTGAGACTTGGAACTCTAACTAGGCGTACATTAGGGTACCTTGGTGTTTTGTGGAAGTTTAACAAGAGAGAAATTGGATATCACATATTCTTAATTCACTCTATAACCCCCACTTACTCGGACTTGACTTTGTGCAGCCTTACTCTCGTGACACTTCACTTCACACTGCCTGGGATTTAGGGTGTGTGTGTTGTTTGGTGTGTTGTGTTTTCGAGCTCGGCAGCACCGATCTCATCAACGTATCTGAAACAACTAAGATAATAATTTATGTTTAACTGGTATGCCTGAACTGGTGAGGTATGATACCAGGGGGAGTTGTGCACACTACAAGGGAATTTGCCCTGAAATCTGCTAAGCAGAAGTCTGAGTGTAATAGCCGGTGGCTTTGAGAACTTGATGGGCAATCCACTAAGTCAATAAATGTTCACCTTGCCTGATTTGGAAGGCAATGAATTAGCAATCAGCCTTGAGAAGCTTGCCCGAAGTTTGTGAACCTGGATGGAAGACCAGAACAAGAGAATAATAATGATGTGGTCATTACTCCAAGGCTCAGTCAGCCTGTCCAAAGCCAAGAGAAATAGCAAGTCAGCCAGAGAGTAGAGCAGTATAGCTTGGTGGAGTCAAGCAACCAAAACATGAATCAATTGACTGGATTGGGTTTGCAAACAGAAGGACTAGTTCCCCAGGAGCAATCTATGGTAGTTGACCATGCAGACTCAATAACAGCCGCATCTGGAACAGATTCTCAAAGGGTCTGGGCTGGGTCTTGAGGTTTGAGCCTCAACTCTTGGCCTTCTATACCCACATGTGATTTTTTCTCTTATCTCTCTCAGTCTCTATCATCTATTTGTTTCTCTCTCCTTTTGCCAAACAGTAATAATCTATATAAGCTTCAGTATTTTGTCTAGAATTGACATAGCGGTAGCTAGCATGTGTATTTTGCTTTGGGCCAGTTGTTCCTGGAATCTATAAGAGCCCTCAGTTATCTTTTGAGAGAGTGTTTAAGTTTGCAAAGTCAAAGAATTGTGTTGCTTGCATATTCTGAGGCATTTTTGACTCAGGTACTACAGGGGGTCGCCGCATGCCAAGACAGTGCTTCCGGCATCTGCATCCATCACTCCGGCTGTTGTTTTTCAGTTAAAAATGCCTCGGAACTTGCCATGCAGCACATCAGCCGCTTCACACAAGTTTGCTTAAAGTGTTTGCTTTGAAATTGCTAAGACCTTGTTTGCTAAGTTTGCAAAGTTACTTGCTGTATTGAATCCAAACCCGTGTGTTTGCTAAGCTTATTTGCAAAGTGTATTATTGTTGCTGGTCAAGCCTTAGCTCCCCCTCAAACTTGTGATTGCCTGGAACATGTTCTAGAAGCCTTGGTTGCTTTGACTTAGAGCTTTCACTATACCCCTTGCCTGCCCTCTATTTTCTCTAAGATATTTGGCGTGTTGTTTTGTGTTGGTGTTAGTGTGTGTGTTTTGTTCTATAGTCTTGTGCTTTAGAGAGCCCTAGTTTGCTACCTGCGCATCAGCATGTGATTAGTATGACATACTAAGCACAATAGCTAGTTACATGGAATAACAATGCAATTACCATTGTTCACATAACATTGTAAATACGAGTGAATGACTGAAAGGAAGCTGAAAGCCAAATGGAAGAAAAGAGAGAGAGCAGCAAGTGATGAGCACGGATGCACCAAAAATGTGACCACGAGTGCAAAACTCACCAGCGCACCAACTGGTGCATCTGCCACACTGCCACATCAGCCAATAGTGGAAACCCACCAGCACAGCGCAGGCTACGTGGAGCATCAATCAATGCGGAGCAACAGTGATAGCAAACATGGGAGAAAAACAAAGAAAATATAGCAAGATAATGATGCCTGCTGCAGTGGGATAGCATCGCATCAAAGTCACGTGTCAAGAGTTCTCACAACTCCAACCAGCAAAGCTCGGATTAAAAGAACAATTGCTTACTTACATTGATACGACCGTGTTCGCTTTTTTGCAAATAAACACCATTCTATTGAATAATCGTACATAAATCAATGCACGGTTGCGTCTAATCAAATCTCTATGTTACAAAACCCTACTAGTCTTAAGATATCCTGCACAGCACAAAGGATCATTAAAGAGTACACTACTCTTGGATTCACAAGAGTTGGAGTCTGCTCGAGGACTGCCGACTTAGAGGCGCGCCGCCAC